>CAUYPK010020340.1:0-56254 GCA_963574355.1 Loris lydekkerianus | reverse complement strand
CACAACTGTTTTGTTTTGTGTTTGTTTTTTGTTCCAATCCAAAATTAACAACGCCAAATACAACATTTTTAATAAAAAAAAAAAAAAAAAAAAAAAAAAAAAAAAAGCCTCGGCACCTGTGACTCATACACCTGAGTTGGCAGGTTCGAATCCAGCCTGGGCCCACCAAACAATGACAGCTGCAACCAAAAAATAGCCAGGCATTGTGGCAGACGCCTATAGTCCCAACTACTTGGGAGGTGGAGGCAAGAGAATTGCTTGAGCCCAAGAGTTAGAGGTTGCTGTGAGCTGTGATGCCACACACTCTATCCAAGGCGATAGCTTGAGGCTCTGTCTCAAAAAAAATAAAAATAAAAAAATAAGAAAGCCTCCTTCAAGAGGCAAGTTCTCTATTTACCTCACTTCACAAACAAAACCCAGAGTGCAAGGTCTTTGTGTCCTCGACCCAAGAACACAAAGCCTAGCACAAAAATCCTAATTAAATATGCCTTTCCCAATGTGTGATATTCCCTGAAGGATTCTAGTCATGCTTTAGTCATGCTTCATGTCATTCTGCCATGCAAAGGTCATTTCATATGTTCTAAGCATTTTGTAAATACTATATAAACAATCAAGGATCCATTCGTTTTGTTGACTGTGTAAGCTCTCCAAAGTGCTGGTGTTCATAGCCAAAAGGTACATTTTATATGTGTGAATAGATGTTTCATGAAGGCCTAATACAAAATACATATTGATGATACGTCCTAAATCAGCAAATACTCCCATTTTATGATCATATTACAACTCAACTTGACCACTTCCATTCCAATTCAGTGCCTTCTGTGTATCTAACATCATGAGATATAATGATAATTCTAATAATCTTAAATCTTTTTAGATAAAAAGGCACACATACACAGAATGTAAAGAACTAAAGGCAGCTTAGTGAAAATTTAAGTACCTTTATGGTCCCATCAGCCTTTAACCCTTTCTAGTGAATGTCCAAATCCAAGTCCACTTGATTTTCAGGGGGGTCTATAGATTTTATAAAGGCCTTCCCAGAGCCCTTTCTGTGCTGGCACATGGGGTAGTAAAGACTCAGGTCTTCCCTCTTTGGTGGATTTCATCTTCAACCTGAAATGGAAGGAAAACAGTACAAAACATTATACATAGGATGTAAATGCTAAACTGTTAACTTGGCATAGTTTTCCTTTAGAGATAAGGCTCTGCTATCGGGGCAGATTCCAAGTGTTAGCTAAGAGTAACTTTTTTAGTTACTCTTACTTTTAACTTCTTAGTTAAACTTGTTAACTTCTTAGTTACTCCAGTTAGTTAACTTAGTTAACTTCTTAACTTCTTAGTTACTCCAGTTTTAACTTCTTCGTACGGAAGAATCCATTCAGGTTATACGTGAAATAGAAGTGGTGAGTTCAAAAATTCAGACTAACTATGCAGCTCATGCCAAGTGTATCCTGCCATTTCACCCAGTCCCAATCATTATGGTAGTGGACCAAATAAAAACGAAATGAAAATACAGTGCCTTAGGGCTTTGGGTCAGAAAATAGGAAAGAATAAATTGAAATCAGGATGTAAGCCGTAGTAAGACCTTCTCCTCTCTGACTTGCTATTTAATCTATTGCATAATATTTGGCCTATCTTAGAATTTATAAAGCACTTTCCATATATTATCTCATTTTGCAAGTACATCATCTCCACTTTATAAGTATGCAAGCAAAGTTTAAAGATTAAATGGCAAGCAACTTAGCTTAGTAGTTAGGATAACAGACTTTTTTTTCCCCAGTGAATAATGTAATGTTTTAATGCACATATACATTATGTTTGTCTGGGATAGGAACACTTACTTTCTACTCTCTTAGCAATATTCAAGTATACCAAAGACATTATTTTTAACTATAGCCACCATGCTGCAAAACAGATCTCCAGAAATTATTCCTCCTATCTGAGACTTTATATATACCCTTTGACTGACATGTTCTCATTCCCCTCCACTCACTCCCCACCCGTGGCAACCACCATTCTACTTTATTTCTAGGAGTTCAACTTTTTTAGAGTTTACATATTAAGTGAGATCATATAGCATTTATCTTTTTTGTCTTTCTTTTTTTGCAGTTTTTGGCCAGGGACGGGTTTGAACCCACCACCGCCAGTATGTGGGGCCAGCACCCTACTCCTTTGAGCCACAGGCACCGCCCAGCATTTATTTTTCTATGTATGGCTTACTTCACTTATCAAAATGTCCTTAGGTTCCTCCATGTTGCCACAAGTGACAGAATTTCCTTCCTGTTTAACACTGAACAGTATTCCACTCTATCTATACCATATTTTCTTTATCCACCCATCTGTTGTTGATGGACACTTAGGTTGATTCTATAACTTAGCTATGGTGAATAGTGCTGCAATGAACACGAGAGTATAGATGTTTCTTTGACATACTGATTTTACTTCTTTGAATATATACCCCAAAATGGGATTTCTACATCATAGGGTAGTTCTATTTTTAATTTTTTAAGGAACCTGCACACTATTTCCTATAACAGAAACACTCATTTGTATTCTTGAAAACAGATTTTGAAGTTAGAACTGAATTTTAATCCTGGTTGTGTCACATATTCACTATGACTTTTGGCAATTATGCAACTTCTCAAAGCCTCAATTGCCTCCTCTGTAAAATGAGGACAAATACAACCTACCTCTTAGAACTTCCCTGAAGATGATGAAGTAATAAATACACAGGGTACCATAAAAATGTATACATATTTTAAGAAAGAACTGTTACTAAAATTGCAATGCTCAATTTATACTAATAACAAAAGATTCAAGTCACATTTGAGCACCTCTTATAACTGCAAAAGTCAAACATGATTTGAGCATTACAATTTTAATACAACATTTTCCTTTGTTAAAATGTGCATACTTTTTTTTGGCACCCTCTGTATATCTTGCACTGTAGCTGGCATGAAGTTAAATGTTTAATATGTTAAAAACATTTTGGCTCAGCGCTTGTAGCTCAACCAACTAAGGTGCCAGCCATATACACCAGATGGGCGGGTTCGAATCCAGCCCAGGCCTGCCAAACAATGACAAGTACAACCAAAAAATAGCCAGGTGTTGTGGCGAGCGCCTGTAGTCCCAGCTACCTGGGAGGATGAGGCAAAAGAATCGCTTAAGCCCAGCAGTTTGAGATTGCTGTGAGCTGTGATGCCATAGCACTCTACCAGAGGTGACAGCTTGAGGCTCTGTCTCCCCACTCCCCAAAAAAAACATGTTTAATATTTCATTTGTATTACTAATCCAAGCTCAACCAGCCAAGGAGTAGTAATACAGATATTTTACTCCCAAATTTAACTTTTTATAATCCAGAAGTCACTCATATAGTATTTATAAGGGCTCTTCCAACTCCTAGATACTACTGTCTTTTTTTTTTTTTTTTTAAAGACGGAGTCACACTATGTCGCCCTCAGTAGAGTGTAGTGCTCTCACAGCTCACAGCAACCTCTAACTGTTGGGCTTAAGCGATTCTCTTGCCTCAGCCTCCCAAGTAGCTGGGACTACAGGCACCACCACAAGGCTGGCTATCTTTTTGTTTGGCCCAGGCCGGGTTCAAACCCGCCACCCTCAGTGTATGTGGTTGACACAGTAACCACCGTGTTACTGGTGCTGAGCCAGATACTACTGTCTTTTAAGAAAAAGACGCACACTTGCTTCCCTTTCATTCCCTCTTAACAATAAAAACTCCAGCATATTCTATATATATGAAGTTACTTCTTAACAAAAGCATATTTCTGTTGGAAAGAATCTAATTTTTTCCTCAATTAACAAATCCTAACTGAAAAACTAGATGTTGAACAAGACATGAACTAAGCCACATAAGACTTAAACAAGCTTTGGAGAAATTCACTTGCTAAAACATGAGTCTGCTTCCTCAGCACCCTAATCCCAGGAAGAGATCCAGCATACATTTTCTATCTTTTTTTTTTTTAGAGACAGAGTCTCACTTTGTCAACCTCAGTAGAGTACTGTGGGCATCACAGCTCACAGCAACCTCTAGCTCTTGGGCTTAGGTGATTCTCTTGCCTTGGTCTCCCAAGTACCTGGGACTACAGGTGCCCGCCACAATGCCCAGCTATTTTTTTGTTGCAATTTGGCAGGACTGGGTTTGAACCCACCAACTTCCCTATATGGGGCAAGAGCCCTACTCACTGAGCCACAAGTACTGCCCCCAGCATACATTTTCTAAGTAAACACCAAAAACATGCCCTTTCTCCCCTTGTGAATACAAAGACTACTGGGATGTTCTAGGTCATTGTCAGTCCTTCCCAGCAGCAAATAGTGCTCTTAACAAGGGAAACTGTCTCCTACTTAAGCCAAAGTGGTCAAATATATATTCACATAAAGGCCAAAAGCTTGGTTTTGCTTTTGGTAGAAAATCTTCATTGCTTAAGCAATATATTTAGGGTGTTGATTGGTTTCTAGTCATCACTGTATGCTAAATAACAAGAAGTGCTACAAAATATCTACAGTCCTACAATTGGAAAGTAAGCAGAGCATGCAATGTTTTATAATAAATTTTAGTAAGACGTTTAGAAAGACCACAAAAAAAAAAAAAAAATCTACAGTCCTTTTAGAGAAAAATACACCAAAACCCAACTAAAATGCCTATGTGCCAAGTGACTTGTAAAGTTATTCATTTGGAGGGAAATATCAAGATCGTAAACTACCAAAAATGTCTCCCAGTAAAAGCTAAGTAAATTATGGTTTGTACATACTATTAGAATACTATGTAACCATTATAAAGAACAGACGCTATTTACTCATATAAAACTGTTAAGTGAAAAGAAAGGAACATGATAGAGCACTTAATATAAGAAGGGAAGGATAAATACACATATTTTTATGCACATGTATGCTTTTTATGCCACATGTATGCTTACATGTGCCTTAGCAAAGATACCAAAACAAAACTGTTAACACTGTTATTGGAGAGGGAAATCAGTTGGTTTAGAGACAGGGATATTCTTTTTTTTTTTTTTTGAGACAGAGCCTCAAGCTGTCGCCCTGGGTAGTGCCTTGGCATCACAGCTCACAGCAAACTCCAACTTCTGGGCTTTAGGCGATTCTCTTGCCTCCACCTCCCAAGTAGCTGGGATGGGACTACAGGCGCCCGCCTCAACGCCTGGCTATTTTTTGGTTGCAGCCGTCATTGTTGTTTGGCGGGCGGGGCTGGATTCAAACCCACCAGCTCAGGTGTATGTGGCTGGCCCCTTAGCCGCTTGAGCCACACATGCAGAGCCCGAACAGGGATATTCTTATTTTCGTTGTATAGTTTGTCCCTTTTGAATTTTGAACTATGTGAATGTGTTACCTACTCCAAACATAAGAAGTAATTTACCAATAAAGCTTGAGAATTATAAGGATTATGGGAGGCCTACAAATGCCTATTACTAATACATTAAATTAGCAAGTTTATTATTTGTCTTTCTCATATTTTCTGCCTATTAGGATAATCAACACATATATTTAAACCAATGTATATCACGGAGAAAAACAGGAATTCAACAAAATTACTCTCAAGGTCATCGATAAAACTTTCTGTGAGAAAAAAGACAGAAAATATGTATTGGAAATAAGTGTTGTTTTCTTCTAGAAACTATTGCAACTATATTTATTAGACACAGACTAGTGTCTGGACTTTATACATTTTATCTGATCTTTACAGGGTGAGCCTGGAAATGGCTCCCTGCAGCTCCCAAGGTCACGGGGGCAGTAAACTGTGGTACTGGAATTTGAATCTTGGAATTGCACCAAGCTATGGTGCAATTTTTTTTTTCTAGTCAGTTTTAAGGGTTTTAAGATACTCTCACTACAGGGGTAATATTAAAATCAGGGGCTCCTATTAGGGGTCACTAAAATCATGTCTTCAGAGTTTGCTGCTCAGTCTTATCAATAAAGCTGGAATACTCTGAGCAGACAAGGGAAAGATAATGGCTGAGTCCTACAGACACTCACAGGAGGATTAAAATCTACTGTGCTTAACTCTTCCTTCCAAGATGTATGGTCAGCAGGAATACATAAATCTAAAAAAGCATCCGAATTAATGTCTTTCCCTCCAAGCAATATGAAGCCGGGGTTTTCTAGGAACACACACCCTCTGTACCTGAAGCAGAATCCATAGTTCCTGGGTCACCAGGTCTCGGGGAAGTCAAACCCAGTACCGCAGAAGCCCACGTGGAAATGAGCCCGGCAGGGAACTTCACTGCGCTCCTGCCTTCCAACAACCTCCACACAGCCGAAACTAATCGCCTCGCCACTCACACACACTCCCGAGCTGGCTTGAAATAAAGGCCTGCCACGTGCTTACACGGCTCTAATGGAAGAGAAATTCAAAACAACTGGAAAGCAAAATTAAGCGCACACTCACCAGAGCACCAAAACCGAGAGAGAGAGAAAGTGAAGAGACAGGAAGTGCCCTGGGGAAGTGGCCTCAGAACCTGATTGGCTAATGAGTTCAAGGAGGATTCCCTCCTCCTTCACCTTAAAAGGTGCCGAAATGACGCAACCCGCTCCTTGGTCCACTAGTCTCTTTCTGAGCCAGTGATGCTTCTTGGCGCTGCTTTTAGAGTGAACGTAAACCAAGTTATCTTCTGGGTTAATGTACTTAGCACAAAAACAGGCTGATTTAAGCTACTTATACACGTTCTTGTTTAGATGGACCTAATGCATTCTATACCAATTTTTAACCCTAGAGGATAAATCTTTTTTTTTTTTTTTTTTTGAGACAGAGTCTCACGCTGTCGCTATGGCGTCATAGCTCACAGCAACCTCCAACTCTTGGGCTCAAGCAATCCTCTTGCCCCAGTTTTTTTATTTTTAGTAGCGACGGGGTCGCGCTCTTGCTCAAACTGGTCTTGAACACGTGAGCTCAGTCAATCCACCCGCCGGTACCCGTGTAACCACCAGTCAGCCTCCCAAAGCTAGGATTACAGGCGTGAGCCACCGCGTCCCACGGAAAGGATGATTCCTATAAATTGAGACCTAGATATGGTTAAATTTTTTTTTAACATAACTTCAAGATGTTATTGTTTTAATAATAAAACAAAAGATGATGCTAGAGGTGAACCACTTGGCCCTTTCTTTTCTTAGCTCCTCTTAGTTCAAAATGCTTGCATCTATTAAAAGCCTGCCTTCTGGGCCAGGCGCAGCGGCTGCTGCCTGTAATCCCAACACGCTAGGAGGCAAGGCAGGTGGACTGCCTGAGCTCAGGCGTTCAAGACCAGCCTGAGCAAGAGCTAGACCCCATCTCTAAAAATAGCTGAGCGTTGTGGCAAACTGTGTACTTCCACCTACTTGGGAGGCTGAGGCCAGAGAATCACTTGAGCCCAAGAGTTTGAGGCTGGCGGCGCCTGTAGCTTAGTCGGCAAGGGCACCAGCCACATGCACCTAAGGTGGCAGATTCGAACCTGGACCGGGTCTGCTAAGCAACAATGACAACTGAACCAAAAACAGCAGGGCGTTGTGGCGGGCGCCTGTAGGTCCAGCTACTTTGGGAGGCTGAGGCAAGAATCGCTTAAGCACAGAAGTCTGAGGTTGCTGTGAGCTGTGTGACGCCACGGCACTCTACCAAGGGCAAGAAACTAAGACTCTCTCTCTAAAAAAGAAAGAAAGAAAAAAAACCAGGCATGGTGCTAAGCACTTAATCTTTGTTTAATCTTCACAGTAATCCAAGAATGTAGGTAACTGTAATTAATTGTAATTAATTCATTGTAATTCATTGTAATTAATTACATATAAGGAAACAGTTAAAGATACTGGCTCCACGCCTGTACTCAGTGGTTAGGGTGCTGGCCACATACACTAACGCAGGCGGACTTGAACCCAGCCCAGGCCTGCCAAACAACAATGATGACAACTGCAACAAAAAATAGCCAGCGTTTGACAGGCGCCTGTAGTCCCAACTACTTGGGGGGCTGAAGCAAGAGAATCACTTAAACCGAAGAGTTTGAGGTTGCTGTGAGATGTGACGCCACAGCACTCTACCAAGTGTGACATAGTGAGACTCTGTCCCCCCTCAAAAATATTAATCCTCAATAGAGGTGGGACCTTTAAGAGGTGATTGGATCCCAAAGGCTCTGCCTTAATGGATTAATAGGATATCTTGGGATGGGAGTGGCATTGGTGGTCTTATAAGAAGAGTAAGAGAGGGCCATGCCCGTAGGTCAGTGGATAGGGAGATGACCACATACACACAGGCTGGCAGGTTTGAACCCTGCCCCTGCCAGCTAAAACAACAGTGACAACCGCAACAACCACCACCACCAACAACAAAATAGCTGGGCGGTGTGGTGGGTTCCTGTAGTCTCAGCTACTTGGGAGGCTGAGGCAAGAGAATCACTTGAGCCCAAGAGTTGGCAGTTGCTGTGAGCTGTAACACCATGGCATTCTACCCAAGGCAACAGCTGGGGAGGAGGAGGAGGAGAAGGAGAGGAGAGACTTAAGGATGTCACAACAGTACACTCAGTCCCCTGGACAGGTAACGACCTGCATGCCTCAGGACTCCACAGATAGTACCCACAAGCAAAAAGGCTCTCAATAAATGTGACCCCTTAACATTCGGCTTCTCAGCCTCCATAAACAGTAAAAAATGAATTTCTTTCCTTTACAAATTATCTAGGTAATCTTTTTTAAGAAACAGAAGGCTAGGTCAAGACACCACTCATCTAACTTTAGAGTCCAAACTCAGTTACATTGCACTACCTTCTATTAGGTTGCAGAAGATCCCAGAAAGCATAAAACTCTTTTCTTTAAAAATTTCCATCATTGGGTGGTGCCTGTAGCTCAGTGAGTAGGGCGCTGGCCCCATATACCGAGGGTGGTAGTTTTGAACCCAGCCCCCTCCAAATTGCAACAAAAATAGCCGGGTGTTGTCCGGAGCACCTGTAGTCCCAGCTACTCTGGAGGCTAAGGCAAGAGAATCGGCTAAGCCCAAGAGCTGGAGGTTGCTGTGAGCTGTGATGCCATGACACTCTACTGAGAGCAACAAAGTGAGACTCAGTCTCTTAAAAAAAAAAAAAAAAAAATTCCATTATTGGCTCTGCACCTGTAGCTAAGTGGTTAGGGCACAAGCCACATACACCAAGGACGGCAGGTTAGAACCTGATCCGGGGCAGCTAAACAACAATGACAAATACAACCAAAAAATAGCTGGGCTTTGTGGCAGATGCCTGTAGTGCCAGCTGCTTGGGAGGCTGAGGCAAGAGAATCTCTTAAGTCCAAGAGTTTGAGGTTGCTGTGAGCTCAGACCCCACAGCACTCTACCCAGGGCGACATACTGAGACTCTGTCTCAAAAATAAATAAATAATTTCCATCATAGGCCATGTGCCGTGGCTGACACCTGTAATCCTAGCATTCTGGGAAGCTAAGGCAGAAGAATCACTTGAGCCTAGGAATTTGAGGTTGTGATGATGCCTCTGCACTCTAGCCACAGTGACTGACAGAGAAAGACTGTCTCAAAAAATTAGAAAAAAAACAAAACAAAACAGAAAAGTAGGAGACCCCAACAACCTATGGCAGCAAAAGATAGGCTTCAGTGGCTAAAGGACACCATATCACCTATTTCCTAAATGAAACCTAGGTCTCTAAAGATTGGGTCTTCTACCTGTTCACCACCTTTCACGCCAATCCCAAACTACTTCTACTTTTCCCATATTTTAATTGGCTTCAGACCTCTCCAGTTTAAATTAGCATCTCTTGATCCTCCCAAAGTTGTGGAAACTTCACAGAAGGCTCTCATCAACATCCTTTTTTTGTTTTTTTAATAGAGATAGAGTCTCACTGTATGGCCCTTTGGTAGAGTGCCGTGGCATCACACAGCTCACAGCAACCTCTAGCTCCTGGGCTTAAGTGATTCTCTTGCCTGAGCCTCCCGAGTAGCTGGGACTACAGGCGCCCGCCACAACACCCGGCTATTTTTTTGTTGCAGTTTGGCTGGGGCTGGGTTTGAACCCGCCACCCTCGGCATATGGGGCCGGCGCCCTACTCACTGAGCCAGAGGCGCCGCTCAACATCCTTTTTCCTAGGTATTCCTGAAGATATGCATGCAAATTCCTTCAAAAGGTGTTTCTAATTACTTTTGGAAAATAGATAATTTCATTTATAACATAAAACAATATTAAAAACAACGGGCCTACAGCTCACCCCTGTAACCCTAGCACACAGGGATGCCGAGGGGAAGGATTGCTTGAGCCCAGGAGTTTCAGGCTGCAGTGACCTATGATGGGCCACTGTGCTGTAGCCCTAGCGACAGAGGAAAACCTTGTCTCAAACAAACAAACAAAAAAACACCGTCAATCAAACAGACCAATAGAAAACAATATTTTAAAATGTAGAATTTTAAAGCTTTTTAAAACCTACTAGTTTCCTTTAATCGTTTATTTTTCGAATTATGATTTTTTTTCTTAATTTCCAAGCGTGAGTTTCAACAAAACTCACCTGTCTCTCAGAATCCCCACTCTTTCAAGAGGGTTTGAAGAGATTCTGCTCAACTGTGCATCCCCCTACCCCACAATTCATGTGCGACCAAAGATCTGGGAGCCCCGTATCTAACGTCAGCCAGGATCGTGCTTCGTGCTCGGGAGTTTCTGACAGTAACATTCTCTTCCCTACCCCATGTTCTGAAGTTTTGTGTACACCATTTCTCACACACCACTCCCAGTAACAGTTGGCACACTTATCCAAATAATGCTTGCGACGCTTGTCACTCTTAGGGAAAGCAGCCGGTCTTCCACCATTGGGGTCTTTTTTTTTTTTTTTTTTTTTGCCAATGCCGACTATATTTCAAGTCGTCATGGCGGGGTATTGGGAAAAGTTTTCAAATAGCCATAATCCCTCCTTGGATAAACCTCGTTGGCTACGACACTGCCACTGCGCAAAGTTTGGGACTTTTTCTTCAAAAAAGACTGGGAAAGGGCGGTGCCTGTTCAAACCCGGCCCGGACAAAAACTGCAACAACAAAAAAGACTAAAAGTGAAACAAACCGCGCAACCAAAACGAAGGACGGGGGAGAGTAGTCTGAATTGGGTTATGAGGCCCCCATACGGAGTACCTCACCTCAGCCATTGAACTCACTTCGCTGGCCGTGAGTCTGTTCCAAGCTCTGGCTAAGGAGGCATCCGCCGGGCCCCTCCCAAGACTGGGGGTGGGTCCACGGCATCTCCTGCCCAGTCCGACCTTGCGCAGAGGCCCGCTCTCTGGGAACTCACCTCCCCCAGACTCAGGGAGAGCCCTGTTAGGGCCGCTTACTGGCCCTAGTCTCAGACCTTCCCAAGGGACAAGTGGGTGGAGTGACACCGTGCACTCAGCTCGTAGCCCCACCGATGAGCTTCCCTCCGCCCTACATCTGAAGGCATGCATTCAAGGCATTTATAAGGTTCCCAAACATGGACACATTTCACTATTATGGTGACTTCCCACAATGCACAGCGACATGCAAATATCCTAGGATGTGCCTCCCTACATCCACTACCTTAAGGTCGTCAACTAACCAGTGCGCACGCGCACTGCGCGTTTCCCGCCGGTGGCTACCCCCGCGCTTCGTAGGAGCTGGTTGGTGACCTCAGTTCTGGAGGTTCATGGCGACTCGACGGAGGACAAGCGGCGACAGGGCTCGAGGTTCGGGGAACTTTAGCGGGGCGGGATGCTGGGGGGAGTGTCGGAACACTGGCCTCCTTCGCTTTCCAGCTCCTCGCGACTTGCCCTTGGCTACCAAACTAATTTTGGTGCTAAACTTTTCAAAATTTCGGTTTTCAGTTGTTGTTCTTTTATTGCAAAATTGTAGCTGGAGGCTTGTGGGCCTGTAACAACTAATGTGCCAGTACTACTGTTAACACGTAGTGTCATCCAATAAAACATTAGGTGCACTATTATTTTATATGCCAATTAAACTATAATGAACTACTTACATGTCATCCATTCTAAGATGCATCCCAACACCAAAGACAGTAAAATGAGAGTCTTAGTATTGTTGAGTGATAGTTCTCTGTGTATTATGTTCTAAAACGTGTACATACACCCTCTAAATTAGAAACTAATGTGTGTCATCTTCGGGATTTTACCCTTGAGACAACAGAGGTACAAAGAGAGCAAATCACTTCTCCAGGTTTCCATAGCTAGAAGAAACAAAACTGGACTCTAAACTAGGCACAGACCCTACTTTACTGCTAACCATTAACTCCTAAAGCCCCTGAGATGAGGTAAGTATTTAGGGGGTATCAGGTAACAAGTAAACAGAAGAGATTAGCAGACTATGAGACTCATGCCTCTGTCTTTGAATTTACAAGAGCCATGGTACTTCCTTTTTTTTGGCTAGAATAGCAATTTAGGAAGGATTACTCAGTCTAAGTATTACCAAGAGTAGTAATGTGGCAGTTGTTATCTTTTTCTTTTTCTTTTTTTTTTTTACCTGGATAGAATGTAATGGCGTCATAGCTCACAGCAGCCTCAAACTCTCGGTCTCAAGCAAGCTCTCTCTTTTTTTTTTTTTTTTTTTTAAGAAAAAACTTTATTCAAATTAATATAAGGGTACAATATTTAGTTCTCACTTCCAGGGCAAAGTTCCAATTGTAGAAGAGCCTCTCACCCAGGGGGTGTGTTACACTCTCACAATGTGCACATTAGGTGAGATCCCACCTCATGCCCTCCCTTCCTCTGCTGTATGTCCTCCCCTCTTCCCTTTCCCACTTCCCTCTACCCCTGAACTGGATTAAAATAGTGTTTGATTGTTCTTAGGAATATGTAATTGTTTATATATTGATTTCATGTTAGTATGGAGTACATTGGATATTCATCTTTCCATTCTTCTGGTACTTTACTAAGAAGAATGTATTTCAACTCCATCCAGGTAAATGTAAAAGATGTAAAGTCTTTGTCTTTTTTAATGGCTGCATAATATTTCATGGTATACATATACCACATTTTGTTGATCCATTCATGGGTTGTTGGGCACTTAGGTTGCTTCCACGACTTGGCAGTTATGAATTGAGCCATAATAAACATTCTAGGGAAATGTCTGTGGTAAAACAATTTGTGTTCTTCTGGGTAGATACCTAGTAATGGGATTGCATGGTCAAATAAAAGGTCTACATTTAGATCTTTGAGGATTCTCCATATTTTTCTCCAAAAGGGCTGTATTAGCTTGCAGTCCCACCAGCAGTATAGAAGTGTTCCCTTCTATCCATGTCCACAGCAGCATCTGGTGTTTTGTGACTTTGCTATGTGGGCTAATCTTGCTGGGGTTAGGTGATATCTTAGAGTGGTTTTGATTGGCATTTCTCTGATGATTAAAGACTGTAAGCCTTTTTTTTATGTGTTTTTTGGCCATTTGTCATCCTCAGAGAAGTTTCTGTCCTTTGTCAGATTTATAAATGCAAAAATCTTATCACATTCTGAGGGCTGTCTGTTTGCTTTGTATGTGGTACTCTTAGCTGTGCAAAAGCTTTTTAGCTTGATCAAGTCCCAGTTATTTATTTTTGGTATTGCTGTAATTGCTGGGGGGGGTCCTCCTGATAAAGTTTTTTCCCAGGCCAATATCTTCAAGTGTTTTCCCCACACTCTTTCTAGAATTTTTATTGTTTCGTGTCTTAAATTTAAATCTTTTATCCAGTGAGAATCAATTTTTGTCAATGGTAAGAGGGGTGGGTCCAGTTTCAGTCTTCTGCATGTGGATAAACAGTTCTCCCATCACCATTTGTTAAATGAGGATTTTTTTCCCCATTGCATGTTTTGTAAGGCTTATCAAAGATTAAATGATGATATGTGGTTGGGTACATCTCTAGATTCTCAAGCAATCCTCTTGCCTCAGCCTCCCGAGTACCTAGGACTACAGGTGCCCGCCACACTGGCTATTTTTAGAGACAGGGGTCTCACTCTTGCTCTGGCTAGCTAGGATTACAGGCATGAGCCACCCACCTGGACTTACTTTTTCTATTTTTAGTAGAGATGTGGGTCTCATTCTTAGGCTGGTCTCTAACTCCTGAGCTAAAGTGATCTACCTGCCTTGGCCTCCCAGAGTGTTAGGATTACAGACTTGAGCCACCACAAGTCTATTGTTGTTTCTTTGTAAACTGAAAAAGCATCTTAAACCATTTTTTCCCATGTACTTTTTATTTGTATGTACTCTTGAGATACAAGTGTAATTTTGCTGCATTGATACATAGTAAATTACATATGGTGAAGTCAGGGCCTTCCATGCATACATTACTGAAGCAGTTCACTTGATTACCCACCAAGCAACCTCCTGTCATCCACCCCCTCCACCCTCATGAGTCTCCATTGTCCATCATTCTACACTCTACTTCTATATGTAGATATTTAGCTCCCGCTTTTAACTGAGATCATGTGGTATTTGTTCTTTTGTGTTTGAGTTCTTAAATCGTTTCTTTAAGAGGTATTTCCAAGGGAGGATCATAAGTCAGTGTGTCCTCATTCTTTGCTCTTTCTTCTTACCCTTAGCTACTGTAGCATCAAATGAAACCAAGAAAGTTAATAATGGTAACACAGTTCCAGAAGACCCTCCTCCTGCTAAGAAAACTCGAAGATGCCAGAGACAGGGGTTAAAAGAGATGCCTATGTCTGGAAGAGTGGCAGCTAATAAGGACAGGAAAGAAGACAAGCAAGATGGTAGGTCAAAGAGGACATGGCCCAGCAAGAGGGTCTGTGGAAGGTGCAAGGTTGATATCTTGTTCTTTTAACTCTTATTTCTTCCTTCCTGGAGGATATAATCTCTTTCCTCAGGGTCTATCACAGGACTAATCTACTTTTTTTTTTTTTTTTTGAGACACTCTTTTTTTAAAATTTATTATTAAATCATAGCTGTGTACATTAACGCAATCACAGGGCACCATACACTACTTTTATATACCATTTGACATATTTTCATCACACTGGTTAAGAGACAGAGTCTTACTATGTTGTCCTGGGTAGCGTGCCTTGGCATCACAGCTCACAGCAACCTCCAACTCTTGGGCTTAAGCGATTCTCTTGCCTCAGCCTCCCAAGTAGCTGGTATAACAGGTGCCCGCCACAATGCCCGGCTATTTTTTGTTGTTGTTGTTGTTGTCATTATTGTTTAGCAGGCCCAGGCTGGGTTTGATCCCTCTGGCCCCAGTGCATGTGGCTGGTGTCCTGATGACTGAACTGCGGGCACCAAGCCTAATCTACTTGTTTGATTCTTCATTTTCATTTTAAAAAGGCAGAAGACCAGAATTGCTTCGGAAGGGCAAAGTTAATTATGACAGGTTTCTGTCTAACCTCAACAGCTGCTTTTGATCCTTAAACAGTAGTACATATCTGTCTTTCCTTAGAGTCTGTGAAAGCCTTGCTGTTAAAGGGCAAAGCTCCTGTAGACCCAGAATGTACAGCCAAGGTGGGAAAGGTAAGAGACTCTGGAAGTGATCCTTGGTCCATTGATTTCTCAGAGACCAGTGTTCTTTTGTTACTAGGATTCCTATTTGGGATATTGTTAATATTTATTTTAGGAATCCTCTCCAAAATATTGCTGGTGATTAATTTTTTCCAAGGGTGGGAGTGGTGGGGCTTGGGGTTCATAATCAGTGTTTTTTAATATGGTTACTTTGGGGGCTTGCCATCAGCCTTCTACATTTCATTCTGTTTTCTTTTCTTTTTTTTTTTTTTTTTAAATTTGAGACAGAGTCTCACTCTGTTGCCCTGATTAGCATACCATGGTGTCATCATAGCTCACAGTAACGTCAAACTCCTAGGCTCAAGCAATCCTCTTGCCTCAGCGTCCTGAGCAGTAGCTGGGACTATGGGCATCCACCACAACTCCTGGGTAGTTTTCCTGTTTTTAGTAGAGACACGGTCTGACTCTTGCTCAGGCTGGTCTGAACTCCTGAGCTCAGTCTACCTACCTCGGCCTCCCAGAGTGCTAGGATTATAGGTGTGAGCCACCACACTCAGCCATTCATTCTCTTTTTCAACCAGAAAATGATATCACTGTTAAGGGGGAACTGTTTTCTATGTTTTTTGTTTTTTTTTTTTTTGGAGAGAGACTTTCACTATGTCACCCTTGGTAGAGTGCATGGCGTCATAGCTCACAGCAACCTCAAACTCTTGGGCTTAAGTGATTCTCTTGCCTTAGCCTCCCAAGGAACTGGGACTACAGGCACCCGCCACAACACCCAGCTATTTTTTTGTTGTAGTTGTCATTGTTGTTTAGCAGGCCCAGACCGGCTTCAAACCCGCCAGCCCCAGTGTGTGTGGCTGGTACCCTAACCACTGAGCTATGGGCACCAAGCCATGGGAACTGTTTTCTTACTCTATTGAGAAACTGCCCTGGAATGGCATGAGCTACTAATGAACAGGGAAAGAATTTGAAGAAGGCCTGAGGCAGGTGGATTGGTTGAGCTCAGAAGTACAAGACCACCCTGAGCAAGAGGGAGACCCCATCTGTACCAAAAATGAAAACTGAGGCAAGTGCATCACTTGAGCCCAAGAGTCTGAGGTTGCTGTGAGTTATGACACCATAGCACTCTACCAACGGCAACAAAGTTAGACTCTACCTCTAAAAAATAAATAAATACATACATACATACATAAATAAAGAATTTGAAGAAAACAGAAGAAAAGTTGGTTCTGGAGCAGTTTTCCTTTAACTCAGAATCTTTTGTATTTCTGTAATTAGAAAAAGGCAGCATATTTTTATTATAGTAATGGCAGGTTATGTGTAGAAAAATATGTTTGCAATTCTTTCCCTGGGAGATAGATATTGATAGAGCTGGAGAATGACATGTTCAGTAAGGCATAGGAAAATTTAAAGCCTCACTTAGGATTTCATAGATGAGACTATGCTAATGTCAGTTGTTTTTTTCTCTCTAGGCTCATGTGTATTGTGAAGGAAATGATGTCTATGATGTCATGTTAAATCAGGTAAGAGGAGGAGCCATTCTGTTTATGAGACTCTCTTCTTGATAATTATTGGTGATAGCATTCCATTGCCTAGATCTTTAATTTGAAAGTAGGAAGGGAGCTGAGGCAACATTAGCCAGTTTTGGTTAAATACCTGAGTGCTTAGTCCTAGAGCACTCTCATCTGTTTTGAAAGTCCTCTTTGAGAAGCAAATGCTTTTGAAAATTTCATGTCGAAAATTGAACTTTTGAATTTTCTGTTCATATTCTTTTACACTTTTTCTAATAGGTTCTTAGTCTTTTTCTTACTGGCTTTGAGGAACTTTACATACAATTTTTCTTTTTTTTGATAACAGAGTCTCACTCAGTCCTCCCCTAGGTAGAGTGGCATAGTGTCTTAGCTCACAGCAACCTCCAACTCCTGGACTCAAGCCATCCTCTTGCCTCAGCCTCCTGAGTAGCTGGGACTACAGGCACATGTTGCAATGCCCACCTAGTTTTTTGTAGAGATGGGATCTCTTTCTTGCTCAGGCTGGTCTCGAACTCCAGAGCTCAGGCAATCCACCTGCCTTGGCTTCACAAAGTGCTGGGATTACAGGAGTGAGTCCCTGCACTAGGCCTAAATTTCTCCTTTTAGTCTTTTTCCTGTTAATTTCTATGATTTGAATAGGTAATATACTTTCCTAGTGAATGTATTTCCTGGATATCATTTCAAATCTGAATTTTTTTATCCAACATATATAATTTTTACTATTATATTACTATTATTTTAGGAGTATTTCTTTGTCAATACTACTACTTAAAATATCATGAGCAGGTAGAAAGTATCTTAAGGGTTCTTTTTGTGACCTAACATCCAATGAATTTGTAATGTGAGCAAGCAGGAAATAGAAGGGGGAACATGCTTAACAAAGAGTGCCTCCATATCTAGGGCTCAGCCTTACAGCACTAGCTGCCATGCTTATCATGGACTACCTCTCTCTTCACTCTGCATAAGTTATTACAGATACCTCCTTTAAGATACTGGTCATATTCTCTCTGCATGTATCCAAGAAAGGTCAGGTTAGGTATGAAACAGATGTGGCAGTGGTTTCTACGTGTCCTTTGTTCCCTCCCACCATTGTCCTGCACTCAGCTCATTGTCAAATTTCTGCAACTAACAAACCAAAGCTGTAAAGTAGAACTAACTATCAAAGAGTAAATCATCTAGCTGGGCGCAGTGGCTCATGCCTGTAATCCCAGCACTGTGGGAGGCTGAGGCAGGAGGATTGCCTGAGCTCAAGAGTTCAAGGCTTGTCTGAGCAAGAATGAGACCTGATTCATGAAAAAAATAGAAAAACCCAGCTGGGTGCTGCAGCAACCACCTGTAATCCCAGTGGCTTCAGAGGCTGAAGCAGCAGGATGCCCACAGCCTGAGTGTGAGGTTGCAGTGAACTATGACACCGTTGTACTCTGCTCAGGCATAGGGTAGAACTCTTGTCTTCACACACACAAAAAAAAAACCAATTAGCATAATGGGTTTAGACCTTTGGAGCATCAAAACTATCATCAATTGGAAAGTAATTATGGAGAGTGGCTTGGGAGTCAGAAAGCATAGATGGTCTAGAAAAATATGTATGAAGGGAGCTGAAGCAAGAATAAAGCAGGAGGAATCAATCTCAACAGGATATTTTAGGTTGGATAGAGGGTTTCAGGAAGCTTCCAGGCTCCCATTTAATCTCTCAGAACCAAAGTTGAATGTATAAACCCTATTCCTTTTTTAAATCCTTTCCCTTATGGGAATCTAATTTTCTTGATCATGCTAACCTTTTCCTTATGGAACACCTATGACTAAGGAAGTCATTGGTTTATATGACTTCCATTTGCAAAACTCTCTTCTTTTTTTTTTTTTTTTTATTTCTATAAACTCAAAGAACAGGTGTTGAAAAAAACTCCTTTTTTGTTCATTTTTCTCTCACTCATCATAGACCAATGTCCAGTTCAACAACAACAAGTACTATCTGATTCAGTTATTAGAAGATGATGCCCAGAGAAACTTCAGTGTTTGGATGAGATGGGGCCGAGGTAATGACTTTTATTATGATTTTATGGGTCATTCATAAATCCAGAAGCAGCTTAGTGAGTGGCCAAAGAATCCTCTGGGTTTAAATCGCGTAAGTAGAGGCTCTGAAGTCTGGGAGAGACTTGGGAATCGAGTCAGGCGTCATGAAATTCTGGAATGGCAGGCATCCTTATCAGGAAGTTCCCATGGAATCTGAGCATCCACCCTCTCGCATTTCAACTGCTAGCAGTGTCCATAGACTCTGGCAGTTAGCAGGTGACACGTGTCAATATGATCAGCTCCCTAAGTGCTTTCACCTTTTCCTTCTCCCTTTCCTGCCCTTTGTTTAGATCAGTGGTTCTCCACCAGTGGGTCGTGACCCCTTTGGGGGTCTCCTACATATCAGATATTTACATTACGTTTCATAATAGTAGCAAGATTACAATTATGAAGTAGTAACGAAAATCATTTTATGGTTGGGGATCACCACAACATGAGGAACTATATAAAGGTCCGTGGCATTAGGAAGGTTGAGAACCACTGGCTTAGATGTTAGACACTCACTTAGATGTGAAATCCTAGAGAGCTGTCTCATTACTATTAGGGGATAAGTCTGGGTTTGGAGGACTGGGACAACATCTTATGTGTGGCCTTTGCTTTGCAGTTGGGAAAAGGGGACAGCACAGCTTGGTGGCTTGTTCAGGCAACCTCAACAAGGCCAAGGAAATCTTTCAGAAAAAGTGAGTGCTAAAAAATGAGAACAAAAAAAATACCCTCTTCTTCTTAGTTATATCTTTCTTATGAATTTTATAAGTGGCTCAGTACCCATAGCTCAGTGGTTAGGGTGCCAGCCACATACACCAGGGCTGGCAGTTCCAACCTGGCCCGGGCCAGCTAAACAACAACAACTGCAACAGAAAAATAGCTGGGCATTGTGGCGGGCGCCTGTAGTCCCAGTTACTTGGGAGGCTGAGGCAAGAGAATCGCTTAAGCCCCAGAGTTTGAGGTTGCTGTGAGCTGTGACGCTATGGCACTCTACCGAGGGCAACACAGTGAGACTGTCTCAAAAAATAAAAAGATTTTTATAAGTGTGATTTAGCCTAAATGTTAATGTCTTTCTATTCTGACATTCTGATATAGGAACACCAAACTGCATCCTTATTTAGTGATTACATCAAAATAGAACCTTGAAATTGACTACAAACAGAAAAATCTAATATATTTAACACATGACGAGCAAATTTAGGAGATTTAGGAGATTCTCAGGGGGGGATGGAGAATATTCAGCTAGTGTTTTTAAAACTTTTACTGTGATATAGATGAAGAAATTCCTAGAGTCCTGGGAACTGACTCTAGGAGACTTTCTTTCAGCAAAAGGAATGGATAGGTATCTTTTATTTAAAACCTTAACAGCTAGGCGGCACCTGTGGCTCAGTGAGTAGGGTGCCAGCCCCACATACCGAGGGTGGCAGGTTCAAACTCAACCCCAGCTGAACTACAACAAAAACTAGCCGTGCATTGTGGGTGCCTGTAGTCCCAGCTACTTGGGAGGCTAAGACAAGAGAATCACCTGAGCCCAAGAGCCGAAGGTTGCTGTGATGCCATGGCACGTGCGATAAAGTGAGACTCTGTCTCTTTAAAAAAAAAAACAACCTTAACATCTTTTATGGCATTTTAGAGCCTTTTTTTCTTGTTTTCTTTCTTTTTTTTTTTTTTTTTTGAGATGAGTCTCACTTTGTCACTCTGGGTAGGGTGCTGTGGCATCAAAGCTCACAGCATCCTCAAACTCTTGGGCTCGAGTGAACCTCTTGCCTCAGCCTTCCAAGTAGTTGGGACTACAGGTGCCTACCATAACACCTGGCTATTTTTATAGATGTGGTCTTACTGTTGCTCAGGCTGGTCTCGAAGTCCTGAGCTTAGGCAGTCCACCTTGGCCTTCTAGAGCGTGGCCCTTTCTCATTTTTTTAAAATTCCCTTTATTTCCAGAGCTTTTTTGTCCATTTGATGTCCTAATTTAGAATCCAGATTTATGGAAACTTAATATGTAAAGGAGCTCTGTGATAGGAAATCAGTTTTTGGAGATTTTCTGTCTAAGGAACCAGCTGTAAGTCCATCTTTGTAAGGTTTTCTCACCACTTTGGGTTCTACAGATTCTTTGACAAAACTCAAAATAATTGGGAGGATCGTGAGAAGTTTGAAAAGGTGCCTGGAAAATATGATATGCTGCAGATGGACTATGCCACCAATACTCAGGTAAACTTTGTACCTTTGTGGGAGAGATGTTTCTTCTTAACCAGGGTAAAGTGTAAAAGGATGGCTTAGGTCAGTCCTAGACCAGAACAGACTTGGATATCTTGAGTCATTTCTCACTGCAGGGGTAACTCTTTGATTTGTAATCTTAAAGGAGCAGTAAGAATGAAAATAGAATGTTCCCTTCTAGTCTTGTTAGTTTACTAAGGTTTTTATAAAATCTTAGGCCATCTTTCCAGAAGTTTAATGTTATGGAACAAGAGAGGAGTAATAAAAAATCAAACTGATTAAAATACATTTAAAGTTGTCTTCACTTCTGATTATATACTACTGTTAAAAAAAAAAAAAAAATTTGTTTGGGCAGTGCCCATAGCTCAGCCAGCAGGGTGCCAGCCACATACACCAAGGGTGGTGGGTTCGAACCCGGTCTGGGCCTGCTAAACAACAATGACAACTACAACAAAAAATAGCTGGGCATTCTGGCGGTCACCCGTAGTCCCAGCTACTTGGGAGGCTCAGTCAAGAGAATCGCTTAAGCCCAAGAGTTTGAAGTTGCTATGAGCTGTGATGCCATGGCACTCTGCCCAGGGCAATAGCTTAAGACTCCCCCCCCCAAAAAAAAAAATGTATTTTGACAAACTGAGGTATGCCAGCATGCTGAAACTGTCCTGAAAATTGTCATATATCAAAAGATGGAGAAATCATAGACTTTTTAGGACAAAAGATTTGAGATGTAATAGCATAAAGAATCTCTATATCCTTAACAACATCTTGACAAAGGCCTTTTAGACTTAATCTGAGCATCTAACTGTGGGAAGTAGAACCAGTACAGTTGATCCTATGTCAACTCTTCTACCCAGTCTACCCTTCCAAAACCTCTGGGGATTCAACCAACTGCAGATCAAAAATATTTGGAAAAAGGAAATTGCTTCTGTACTGAACTTTTACAGATGTTTTTCTTGTTATTATTCCATAAACAATACAGTATAACAAATGTATATAGCATTTATATTGTATTAGGCGTTATAAATGATCTGTAGGGGGTTTGTTGTTTGTTTATTTTTGGCTAATAGGGTGAAGAAGAACCAAAAAAAGAAGAATCTCTTAAATCTCCCTTGAAACCAGAGTCACAGCTAGATCTTCGGGTACAGGAACTGATACAGTTGATTTGTAATATCCAGGCCATGGAAGAAATGATGATAGAAATGAAGTATAATACCAAAAAGGCTCCCCTTGGTAGGACTTCAGATTCTGTTTTAAATTCTTTCTTTATAATCCCTACTTCCTTTAATGGAGTATTCCATCCCTGGCATAATTTAAAGCTTGCTGATAGTACTGAAGGAAGAAAATGAGAGTGAGAGGTTGTATAGGGAAGGAGAAACTATTTTGAAAGTTGAAAGGTGACAATCTTTTTGGGGGCAGGGATGTAAGTACAGTTTAGTGGGTAAAACCCTAATTTGCAGTCTGATTTCTGGCTGGGTTTGCAGGGAAGTTGACAGTGGCACAAATCAAGGCAGGTTACCAGTCTCTTAAGAAGATTGAGGATTGTATTCGGGCTGGCCAGCATGGCCGAGCTCTCGTGGAAGCGTGCAATGAATTCTATACCAGGATCCCACATGACTTTGGGTAAGGCCTCTGCTGTTACTTCACTTTGTTCTTCTAAGCATACATTTCCCAATATCAATCAGTAGCAGCTATAATCTTTTTTGTTTTTTAACCAGACTGTGTTGTCTGTGAAGCAGCTGTAATCTTTTCTTTCTTTTATTTTTTATTTATTTATTTTTTTTTTTTTGAGACAGAGTCTCACTATGTCGCCTATGGTTGAGTGCCTTGGCAACATAGCTCACAGCAATCTCCAACTCTTGGGCTTAAGCGATTCTCTTGCCTCAGCCTCCCAAGTAGCTGGGACTACAGGCGTCTACCACAACACCCAGCTGTTTTCTGTTGCAGTTGTCATTGTTTTTTAACTGGCCCAACCTGGGTTCAAACCTGTCAGCCTCGGTGTATGTGGCTGTGCAGTGGGTGCCATGCCTAATTATTTTATTGTTAAAGAAATGACTATCTTAAACAGATACAGAGCCAAAATGATTTGTAGATAGCCTATTTAATCAGCTTACAAACATGGGATCCAATCTCCTGGCCTGATTACAGCCATATTCTCTGACCAAGTAGAAGTTATCAACTCAAGTAAGAATGGGTCTAACTATCCAACCAAGTGAAATACCTTCAGGCATATCATCCCTTTTTCCTATTCTTTCTGGTGGCTGTAACCACAGTAGCACCATTTCTTTTATTTATGCATTTACTTATTAAATTTCAGATTAATATGAGGATACAAACAATTAGGTTACAGTGTTTGCATTTGTTAGGTGAAGTCCCTGTTGTAGTTGTGTCCCATACCCAGGAGGTGTGCCATATACCCTTACATTGTGCCCATTAAGTGGGAGCACACCAATACCCCCCCCATCAACCCATGTATTTTTTTTTTTTTTTTTTTTTTTTTTTTTTTGAGAAAGTTTCACTTTGTCACCCTTGGTCCTGTGGCATCATAGCTCATAGCAACCTCCAACTTTTAGGCTCAAGCGATGCCTCTTGCTGGACTACAGGCACCTGCCACAATGCCTGGCTATTTTTAGAGACAGTGTCTTGCTCTTTCTCGGGCTGGTCTCAAACCTTTGAACTCAGGGCAAAATCCACCTGCCACAGCCTCCTACAGTGCTAGGATTACAGGCGTGAGCCACCACGCCCACCCCCCTATCTTGAATTGAATTGAGTTTTTCTCTTATGTGGGCACATACTCTTCTATTGGCTTCACATTGAATACTTGCGTTTCCATTCTTGTGATACTTTACTGAGAAGAATGTGTTTCAACTCCATCCAGGTTAATACAAAAGATGTAAAGTCTCCATCTTTCTATGGCTGAACAGTATTCCATGGTATACATGTACCACAATTTATTAATCCTTTCCTGGGTTGATGACCATTTAGGTTATTTCCACATCTTGGTGACTATAAACTGATATGTGATAAACTAATATAAACAATCTAGTGCTAATGTCCTTAAGATAAAATGACTTTTTTTTTCTTCTGGGTAGAGACCTAGTAATGGTATTGTGGGGTCAAATGGGAGATATAATTTGAGTTCTTTGAGGATTCTCCATACTTCTTTCCAAAGAGGCTATATTAGTTTACAGTCCCATCAAAAGTGTAAAAGTGTTCCCTTCTCTCCACATCCACACCAGCATCTGCAGCTTTAGGAAGCACCATTTTCTGTGAATTCACATAACATTAGATATGTAAATTGCATTTTATCTTTGTTGATTCTATATTCTGGTTTTTATTCTATTTCTGTTCCTTCTGTTGCTTTATAGAGCCCTGTGACCTAGACTAACTCTGAGTGGTCAATAAGTCTATTTCAGCTTCTAGACAGGACTGTAACCAAACTATTCCTTCTTAATGTGGATACAGCTTATTTAAAACTCTTCTACCCAGGATTTTAAGGTTGCAATGAGCTATTTTGACACCACTACACTCCAGCTTAGGCAGAGATCCTGTCTCAAAAATATACAATAATAAAATGAAATAACAAATAAAATATAATAAAGTAAAATAAAGTAATAAGTAAAATTAAATGAAAATCTCATAAAAAAATAATTTTCACTCCAGTTCCAAGTGTCAAAATCTATATACTTTGTTTTATGCTACTCAGAGTATATATTTAATGTTCCCTTTGGATTATTTGGAAGTTAAAATCTCTTTACAGCCAGGTACCATGGCTCATGCCTATAATTCTAGTACTCTGGGATTGCTTAAGCTTATGAGTTCAAGACCAGCTGAGCAAAAAGCAAGACCCCATCTTTACTAAAAATAGAAAAAAATGAGGCAAGAGGATAGCATGAGCCCAAGAGTTGGAGGTTACTGTAAGCTATGATGATGCCATGGCACTCTACCCAAGGGACAGCTTGAGACTCTGTCTCAAAAAAAAAAAAAAAAAAGAAAAGAATTAGTCAGGTGTCATGGCAGGCACCTGTATTCCCAGCTACTTGGGAGACTGAGGCAAGAGGATCACTTGAGCCCAAGAATTTGAGGTTGTCTTGAGCTATGATGACACCACCACACCCAACTCATCTGTTGTTTTTTTTTTTTTTTTTTTTTTTTTTTTTTTGAAAGGGCCGAAAGCGTTTGCCCTGGGTAGAGTGCTGTGGCATCACAGCTCACAGCAACCTCCAACTCCTGGGCTCAAGCGATTCTCTTGCTTCCGCCTCCCAAGTAGCTAGAACTATAAGCGCCCGCCACAAAGCCCAGCTATTTTTTATTTGTTTGTTGTTTAATATTAAACTGTGTTAGTTTTTTTTTTTAATTGTTGTTGCAGTTTTGGCCAGGGCTGGGTTTGAACCCACCACCTTCAGTATATGGGGCTGGCGCCCTACCCACTGAGCCACAGGCACCTCCCTCAGCTATTTTTTGGTAGCAGCCGTCATTGTTTGGCAGGCCAGGGCTGGATTCAAACCTGCCAGCTCAGGTGTATGTGGCTGGCGGCCTAGCTGTTTGAGCCACAAGTGCCGAGCCTCATCTGTTATTTTACATGTATGTCTTATACCCACATGTTGGAGAGTTCATTATGGGTTATATCTCTTATCTGTAGACTCCGTACTCCTCCGCTAATCCGGACAGAGAAAGAACTGTCAGAAAAAGTACAGCTACTAGAGGTGAGATATGTATAGATTGGGAAGTATTAATCTTTTACCATAAATTCCTCCCAGGTTGATTCTGTATCTCATCTTCTCAGGCCTTGGGAGACATTGAAATTGCCATTAAACTGGTGAAAACAGAGCTACAAAGCCCAGAACACCCATTAGACCAACATTACAAAAACCTACATTGTGCCTTATGCCCGTTAGACCACGAAAGTTATGAGTTCAAAGTAAGAGAAATGACATTTTCATACTGTCTTATACTCTTAAGACCTACCTCCTCCATCCCACTATTTTATCTACTTAAGAGCAAATTGTCTAATAAGCAAAATGTTCATTTGCTAGGAATTTGGAAGGGTGGAACCCTTTCTAACTGCCTTGTAAGACAACTGGGGAGCAGAACGGTCTGCCGAGTTACACCAGAAGCCCTGAGGACTCAGTTATAGAGTCCACATTGGCCATTTTTTTTATTATTTTCCACAGGTGATTTCCCAGTACCTACAGTCTACCCATGCTCCCACACACAATGACTATACCATGACTTTGCTGGATGTTTTTGAAGTGGAGAAGGAGGGTGAGAAAGAAACCTTCAGAGAGGACCTTCAGAACAGGTCTGAATCTAACTCCTTGCCCGAAGTACCATTATAGAACTTACCAGACAAGAGGAGCAGAGGAAGGTGTCGACTTTTTTATGCATGTGGCATCTATTTGCAGGAGAGCAACAGAGTACAATAATAATGACTTTTTCTTAGGATGCTGCTATGGCATGGTTCCAGGCTGGGCAACTGGGCGGGAATCCTGAGCCACGGGCTTCGAGTTGCCCCTCCTGAGGCTCCCATCACGGGTTACATGGTGAGTGAAATTGAACTCTGGGAAGAGCATGAGGGAGAAGGATGCAGTAATGTCCTCAGTCCTTAGGTGGGTACCCCTTTCCAAGAATTAAACCAGCTCATCTCTTACTGTGTCCTTTGTTTAAATTTCTAGAGATATCCCTCCTTCTACTCTCCCTGGCACAGAATTGTGAGAGGAAATGGAGAAGGGTCTATTTTGTGTTTAAGATAATGGAAAAACTGAATAGTTTGAGCCTTCTTTCTAAACAATGGGTTAGAAGCTAATGTTGATGTTTGTTTATATATTTCAGTTTGGAAAAGGAATCTACTTTGCAGATATGTCTTCCAAGAGTGCCAATTACTGCTTTGCCTCTCGCCTAAAAAATATAGGACTATTGCTCTTATCAGAGGTGAGGCAGGAACATGTCTGTATTTTCTAGTTTATTATTTCTTTTTTTTTTTTTTTTCTAGTGAGAAAAGTTTGATCTGAGAACCAAGAAGTTCACTTAGGATAGGTGGGGAGGGGGGCCAAGTGCTATTTTCATTGCATTGTATTTCTGCTGATGTAGGGGAGGAAAGTACTGATGGAATTTTCTGTCTGGCTTTAGAGCCATCCAGTTCTCATTAGGATGTGGTGATTAAAAGATCTTTTGCTTTGCAGGTAGCTCTAGGTCAGTGTAATGAACTACTAGAGGCCAATCCTAAGGCAGAAGGATTGCTTCAGAGCAAACATAGCACCAAGGGCCTGGGCAAGATGGCTCCCAGTCCTGCCCACTTTACCACCCTGTAAGTACTCAGAACCAGGAGGGTTAGAAGATTTCTTTTGGCCAGATAAGACTTTTTCCTTTCTCCATTCCAGCTTCTGCAGCAGATGGCTGACATTGATATACTGTTTTCCATTTGGCAGGAATGGGAGTACAGTGCCCCTAGGACCAGCAAGTGACACGGGAATTCTGAATCCAAAGGGTTATACCCTCAATTACAATGAATATATTGTCTATAATCCCAACCAGGTCCGTATGCGATATCTTCTAAAGATTCAGTTCAATTTCCCGCAACTGTGGTGAATGTTGATATTAAATAAGCTACAGAAGATCTAATCTTTAAACAAGAAAATAAGTGGTGTGATATATTTGAATTTTGTCATATTTTATATAATAAAAATGGTACAAATCTACCATTGTTTCTTTGGGTTTTACTTATTCAAGCACATATTTCTTCTGACATTAATACATCTTCATTTCTAAGACAGAAAATATGCATTATTCTGTGTATCCCACAGCAGCTGCCTATCACTCAGGATCCTATTCTGATTAGCATCTGTGCATTGAGGGAGACTGTTAAGGGCTAATGTCTTTTCCCATTGGATTCTGTTTTTCTCAAACTGGAATTTGTTAGGTATTATTGCAGGAAGGATAGAGGCAACACAGGTTGAGTTGTTCCTTTCTTTCCTATTCACATTTCTTACTTGCCATTTTCCCCATTGATCAATTGTAAACTGCTTAACATCCTTAACAACAAAAAAGCAGGTGTTCTGGTGGCACCTGCAATTCCAGCTGCTTGGGAGGCTGAGGCAAGAGAATCTCTTAAATCCAAGAGTTTGAGGTTGCTGTGAGCTATGACACTACAGCACTCTACTGAGGGTGACAAAGTGAAAGAATAGAAAGAAAACCATAGTCACAATTTCTTAACATCCTAGGATTACTCATCAGATGGCTCTATATTATCTTGAACAGGAAAGGACAGAAGTAGAATGAGGGGAGGTGGGTAGAGGAAGGGTTGATGGGATTACACCTGCGGTGCATCTTATAAGGGTATATGTGAAACTTAGTAAATGTGGAATGTAAATGTCTTAGCACAATAGCACAATAACTAAGAAAATTCCAGGAAGGCTATGTTAACCAGAGTGAAGAAAACGTGTAAAACAGTCTATGAAACTAGTGTATGGTGCTCCATGATCACATTAATGTACACAGCTATGATTTAATTAAAAAAAAGTAGAATGAATTTTTACATACCCTGCTCACTGAGCCACAGGCGGTGCCAGATCAAATGATTTTTTAAAAAGAAAGAATTAAGAGCCATTTTGGTAAGAAATTAAAAAAAAAAACACATTAACACAGGTAAATTATTTGAGGATATAACTGTGTATTTGGTTCCTGATTCTCCTTCCACATATATAATAAGATTATACTTCCTTCCCCCGTCTTAGCATTTGGTTTAGCCATGTGACTTGCTTTGCTCATATTTATGAAATACGAGTGGAAGCCGTGTGTTTTATTTCTAGGTGAAAGATTTAAAAGCCAGCAGTTACTTGCCCCCACAAAGCACAGACCTTTAAGTGAATGCAAAGTAGAACAAAGCCTCGCTGACCCTCACTGGGCATGTGGCATGAGTAAGAAGTAAATTTTTGCTATTTTAAGATGTTAAGATTTTGGGCCGGGCGAGGTGGCTCATGCCTGTTAGAATTAGCACTCTGGGAGGCTGAGGCAAGAGGATCGCTTTAGTTCAGCAGTTGGAGATCAGCCTGAGCAAGAGTGAGACCTCCATCTCTATTAAAAATAGAAAAATTAAGCCAGGTGAGGTGGTTCATGCCTGTAATTCTAGCACTCTGGGAGTCTTGAGGTGGGTGGACTGCTGGAGCTCACCAGTTCGAGGCCAGCCTGAGCAAAAGTGAGACCCCCATCTCCAATAAGAATAGAAAACTGAGGCAAGTGGATCACTTAAACCCAAAAGTTGGAGGTGATGCCACGGCACTCTACCCATGCTTGAGACTCTGTCTCAAAAATAAATAATAAATAAAAATAAAATGGGAAAATGAAATTAAAAAGCACACAAAATACAAGCTTCAATTTTTTTTTTTCTTTTTGAGACAGAGTCTCATTATGTCGCCCTCAGTAGAGTGCAATGGTGTCACAGCTCACAGCAACCTCCAACTCTTAGGCTTAAGAGATTCTCTTGCTGGGACTACAAGTAGCTGGGACTACAGGTGCCCGCCACAACGCCTGTCTATTTTTTGTTGCAGTTTCTTCATTGTTTAGTTGGCCTGGGCCGGGTTCGAACCCCCAGCCTGGGTGTATGTGGCCAGCATCCTACCTACTGAGCTGTGGGTGCCACCCAAGCTTCAATTTTTATTATCAAATTTGATGAATGTAAGATTACTTTTCAAGGCTGGGCACAGTGATTCACGCCTATAATCCTAGCACTCTGGGAGGCTAAGGCAGGTGCATTGCCTGAGCTCAGGAGTTCAAGACAAGTCTGAGCAAGAGTGAGACCCGTCTCTTAAAACAGGCAGGTGCTATGGCAGGCACCTGGAGTCCCAGCTACTCGGGAGGCTGAGACAAGAGAATAGCTTGAGCCCATGAGTTTGAGGTTGACACCACGGCACTCTACAGAGGGTGGCAGAGTGAGACTCTCTCCCAAATTTAAAAAAAAAAAAAAAATTACTTTTCAAATTCCAATACAATTTCTAAACCCTTGATTTTTGACTTCTATAGGTACCCTTGTGAACCATTAAGTGGTGAACTGGCAATAGTCCACAAACCAAACTTTGTGTACTGTAGAGGATTAAAAATTATACTTACTACAACAACCATCAATCTCATAACTCATGGTTGAAATTGCTGAGAATAAAACTTTCTCTTGGCAAGCCTGAAAAGCTCTTATCACTTGGAGGCAAGCCGCCAAGTAACTCAGTAATCCCAGAGGAGCAAAGATCAATCCTGTGGTAGTAAGGCTGATGTTAAAAAGCAAGCATTTTATAACAGTTCCTTAAAGACTTAGTAAAAGAAATTACATGTAGTCTTTTTAAAAATCATTTCCTTGAGTACATGACTTTTTACCATCTTTTGTTTACCCATATGAGATCATTTCCCTGAGCACGCAGCCCCTACACATCTTTGGTTAGTAATCTTTCCGCCTATTATGTATTTTCTCAATAAAAAGACTCTGTGAGAAGTGCTCAGTGCTATCCTGCACCTATGGTTAGTCTCACCTCTTGCAGTGTGTACTGTCAATCCATGTCTTGCGTGATCATTTATGCGGTCGTGACAGAGTACCTCTGCTCTAGATTTCAATAACAGATGTGCACATAATACGTGAAAATAGATGCATAAAAAGTTGTAATAAAACAGGTACTTTTCAGGATGGATAGAAGAAAAGACTGTCAAATGTCTTACTGTCTCACAACCCAGTGGCTCATCCAGCCACTGGGAGGCACTCAAATCCTATTTTATGATAACCCAAAGGATGTTTAATGTAAAACCTAAATTGATTTTTCATTGAACCCCCTTAAGTACATAATTGCCTTTACCAAGAGTCTATTCTTATCTTCACTCATAGCAATTATAATATGACCTCATTTTTAACTCCTAGTCAAGAAAGTCAGAAAACACTTTTCAGGCAGACAGAGCCAACCAGGCTGAATCTATTGAGTAAGTTAGCACTTGCTTACCTGTCCCCATCCCCATTCTTCCAGCCTTAGTGGAGGTGTTTTTCATAGAATTTTCAGAGCATATAAGGGGACCTAGAGCTTCCTCCTGCCATCAGCCCATGCTTTTAGAGAGAAATATTAAAAGAGTGATTGAAAGAAAAGATTGAAACCAGGGATTTTAGGATGAGGCCTTGCCAAGGTTCTCTGCAGAATTTCTGGGTATACTAATGGGTCACTATAGGATAGAGTATAGGGGATTTTTGGTTGGTTTTTTTTTGAGAGAGAGTCCCACTTTGTCACCCTTGGTAGAGTGCTGTGGCCTCACAGCTCCAAGCAATCTCAAACTCTTGGGCTTAAGTGATTCTCTTGCCTCAGCCTCCCAAGTAGCTGGGATTACAGGCACCCGCCACAATGCCCAGCTATTTTTTGGTTATAGTTGTCATTGTTCTTTGGCAGGCCCGGGCTGAATTCGAACTCACCAGCTCTGTTATATATGGCTGGCACCCTAGCTGCTGAGCTATAGGCACCGAGCCAATCTCAAACTCTTGAGCTCAAGCGATTCTCTTGAATCGCTGGGTAGCTGGGACTATAGGCGCCCGCCACAACACCCATCTATTTTTAGAAAGGAGGTCTCACTCTGGCTCAGGCTAGTCTTGAACTCAGAGCTTAGGCAATCCACCCACCTTGGCCTCCCAGAGTGCTAGGATTACAGGCATGAGCCACCAGCCCAGAGCATAGGGTTTGAAGTGCTAAGCACTGGGAACAGAGTGATCTGGGCAGAAGCCAAGCATCACTGTTGGCCCTGAATACTAAAAACAGTACTCGCTAGACACAGCATAATGCCTCAGCCCTAAGTCATATTTAGCAGTGATAAGAAAAAAGCAAGACAGTAAACAGAATTTGTTAAGAGTTCAATCATACAGCTAAAGATAAACTTTGTTTAACCTTAACCCTCTCTCTTTGAAGCTTGCCACTGCACTGTATTTTCTCATGCCTGACTTCAATAAAAGCCTAGGAGGTTCATTGGGAGGGGCTGCACCCTTGTATCTCCACGTAGAGATGCTTCCTGGTATAGGCCTCCCGGGATCATTCAGTTCAATGCAATATGGACTGAGTAGGTGTTTTGTTTTGTTTTTTCTTTTTTTTTTTAGAGGCAGTCTCACTTTGTCACCCTCGGTAGAGTGCTATGACATCACAGCTCACAGCAACCTCCAGCTATCGGGCTTAGGCGATTCTCTTGCCTCAGCCTCCTGAGTAGCTGGGACTACAGGTGCCTGCCATAACATTTGGCTATTTTTTGTTGCAGTTTGGCCGGGGCTGGGTTCGAACCTGCCACCCTGAGTATATGGGGCTGGCGCCCTACTCACTGAGCCACAGGCGCCACCCAACTGAGTAGGTGTTATTTGAGTCTCACCCACAGATCATAATTTTCAAATTACCTTAACTAAAACTCCTCGTCACAAGGTACATGTGGAAGTGGTGGTTCAGAAGGTACACTTAGAGGCCTGGCATGAGGCACATAAAACAAAAAAAAATAAGCATGACCTATTAAATTCTGTCAGCTGATGTCTTTATCCTCTGGTCAAGGGGACATAGAGCATTGGATAGAAGGTGAAGTTCCTCAGGTGATATCAGGACACAGTAAGAAAACAGTACTGCTTAACTCTACAAATCCTCAAAACTCATTTCTAGGCCACAGTACAGTGGTATTTCTCTGATAGAAGCTTACCAATGTAGGACAAAATTCCTATTATAGTGCCGGGCATAGTGGCCCATGTGAGGCCGAGGTGGGAGGATCCCTTGAAGCCAGGAGTTCGAGATCAGTCTAGACAATATAGCGAGCCTATCTGAAAATAAAATTAAAATTTAAGAAAAAAAGGCTTTTTCGAGACAGTCTCACTTTTGTCACCCTCAGTAGAGTACCTTGACATCTAGGCTCACAGCAACCTCCAACTCTTGGGTTTAGGTGATTCTCTTGTCTCAGCCTTCCAAGTAGCTGGGACTTGGAAGGTGCCCAGACCAAGCTGGGACTACAGGTGCCCATCATAATGCCTGGCTATTTTTAGAGACACAGTCTCATTCTGGCTCAGGCCGGTCTCAAACTCCTGAGCCTCCCAGAGTGCTAGGATTACAGGTGCGAACCACCGTGCCTGGCAAAAATAAAAAAATTTTTTTTTTTTTTAGATAGCCTTACTTTGTCACCCTTGGTAGAATGTCATGGCATCACAGCCCACAGCAACCTCAAACTCTTGGGCTTAAGCAATTCTCTTGCTTCAGTCTCCCAAGTAGCTGGGACTACAGGTACCCACCATGACACCTGGCTATCTTGTTGTTGTTGTCACTGTTGTTAGCAGGCTCAGGCTGAGTTTAAACCCGTCAGCCCTGGTGTATGTGGCCCGCACCCTTATCACTTATATACAGGCACTGAGCCAAAATAATTTTTTTTTTTTTTTTTTTTTGAGACAGTTTCACTATGTCACCCTCTGTAGAGTGCCATGGTGCAATCACAGCAACCTCTAACTCTTGGGCTTAAGTGATTCTCTCACCTCAGCCTCCCAAGTAGCTGGGACTATAGGCACCCGCCACAATGCTGCCATTTTTTTTTTTTTTTGCAACTTTTGGCCAGGGATAGGTTTGAACCCACCACCTCCGGCATGTGGGGCCAGTGCCCTACTCCTTTGAGCCACAAACGCCGCCCCCAGCTATTTTTTATGTTGTAGTTCTAATTGTTGTTTTAGCTGGCTCAAGCTGGGTTCGAACCTGCTAGCCCAGTGTATGTGGCTGGTGCCCTACCCACTGAGCTATGGGTGCCACCCAAAATAAAATTTTTTTAAAAAAATTTATTTTTAAAAGCCCTGTAATAGCCCAGGCTTGTCTTATACAAGTCCTTGAATCCTTGGCTACTAAAGACATTTTCTTTTTCCTAAATGCTTAGAAAAAAGGGGCCTGAGGGAACTTTTTCTCCCATAGAAGTCTAGAAAAATAAGAAAATTCTAGAACCTTAAGATCAGCTTCCATGGGTATGATTGTTTCAGCTTTCCACTAGTTTTAGTCTGATGAATTTCAATTTGAGAGAGATACACTTTAGTGATCTCTTCCAAGAATGTCAGTTACTACATTGATTAATGCTTCCAGGTCAAGTGGCTGCTACTGCTGCTGTGGTGTCAGAAGGTGGGAAAACCAGAAGATTCTTCTTTTTTTTTTGGAGACAGATTCTCACTCTGTGCCCTGGGCAGAGTGCCATGGCATCATAGCTCACAGCAACCTCAAACTCTTGGGCTCAAGTAATCCTCTTGGATCAGCCTCCTGAGTAACTGGGACTGTAGGTATGTACTACCTAAACTCCCAGCCGTTTTTTTCTATTTTTAGTAGAGCTTAACTTTTCCTGTTGTTCAGGCTGGTCTTGAACTCCTGGGCTCAGGAGATCAGAGTGCTAGGATTACAGGAGTGAGCCACTGCGCCCACCTGAGAAGACTCATTCTGCTTTTAGTGCCTTGGCTTCTTTCCTCCCATCTAGGTGAGAAGAAGGCTGGTTTTTTTGTTTGTTTGTTTTTAGAGACAGAGTTTCAGTATGTTGTGTAGTTGAGTGCTGTGACATCACAGCTCACAGCAACCTCAAACTCTTGGGTTTAAGTGATTCTCTTGTCTCAGCCTCCCAAGTAGCTGGGACTATAGGCACCTGCCACAACGCCCGGCTAGTTTTTGGTTGTAGTTGTTGTTTGGCGGGCCTGGGCTGGGTTTGAACCTGCCAGCTCTGGTGTATGTGGCTGGCGCCTTAGCTGCTGAGCTATATATAGGTGCCCAGCCAAGAGGGCTGTTTCTATAAGAAGAAACTAGTAATATCCCAGTTCTACCCAAGTTCCTTCTAAAAGCCCTGATGCATGACTCATGTTCCTTCTCTTATTCTTTTTTTTTTTTTTTGTAGTTTTTGGCCGGGGCCGGGTTTGAACTCGCCACCTCTGGTATATGGGGCCGCCACCCCTTCTCTTATTCTTTCTCAACCAAGTGAAAAGTCTTTAGCTTTCAATTCAACTAAGTGGTGGCCAACATCACTATCGATCTTCTTCCAGGCTAGAGTTAGGGTCCTGGGGCCAGCGAGTGACACAAGAATTCTAAAGCCTAGTTTCAAAGAGTACCTACCAGTGATCTGGTTCACCTTCTTGCAGTTCTTGTAAGGATTAATGTTAAATTAGAAACATTAATTTAGAGTATCCATAATCTTCCACAAATCCACAATAACACAGGCATGCCTGCACTTGAGATTTCTGACACTTTTATTTTTATACTTATTAAGAATGTCACTGATAGTGTTTTTGGGCTTTGCATCTCTAGAACAAGCAGCATCATCTTTTCCCCTGAGTAGTATAATTTCATTCCCAGGACAGAAAGTATACATTGCCGTGTACGTCTCCAACGGCCAGCTGCAGGGCAGAGTTAGGACCCAGCCAAGGTTCCAGACAGCTCACGGCCCCTTCACATCGGAACAGACCCAGCTGTAATGAAAGTAAAATGGGGGAGGTGAGGATCACAAGCCTTGAGCATCCTTAATAACTTATTTTTCTAAACAGATTAGTCACACATTATAGCAAGAGGATCAAAAAAAAAAACAGAATTTTGATCTATCTTTGCCCTCTCTTACCCTAAGTTTGCTCTTGTGACATCCCAACATTCCTATATCCCTCTTGTGCACATATACAAACACTTACCAGCTGCATACTGGATCTCTCCCACAGTTTAACATCTCTGTCCTTTGAAGCTGTCACCAGCAATTCAGGCAGCACATGGAGGGCTGTGACAGAGCCCGAGTGAATCTCGAAGAGAAGGAGAGCAGTATGGTGAGTTCTCAAAGGACCCTCCTTAATTAAGAAAGGATCAGAGTCCACTGTGTCAGATCCAGAGCCTCTTCCCTTATATTTGTGACCCTCCCTCAACTCACCTTTCTACGCTGCTGCGTCCTTAGATCTGGGGTTGCTGGGAAACTAGTATCTTCTTCCAAACATTCTGACAAGTGTGACTCTGGAGATTGGGTTTCAGGAGTTTTTACTTCCTTCTGCCAGATGTTACCTGTGATCCATTCTCCCTCCGGGCTGCATTTGGCCAGTTTCCAAAGCATTCCATCAGAGCTGGCACACAGAAATGAAGACTCTGCCATTATGAGGATAGAATTAAAGTCAAGTCTCAGGCCTTACAGGATCCACCACCCTTCCCCAGGTTATTTCCAGGCTCCTCAGATCTTCCCATTACCACTCACCAGATTCAGGCTTGGCCTGAGTTATTGAAATTAGAGTTCCAGTAGGATTCTCTAAGATCAGATTAAAGGTCAGGCTCTCTTCAAACTCTCCTGATTCCTTTTGCCTCTGTAAAATGATAGGTAATTTTGTTTAGCTCTTGGGCTCAAGAGATCCTCTTGCCTTAGCCTCCCAAGTAGCTGGGACTATAGGCACCTGCCACAACAACTGGCTAGTTTTTCTATTTTTAGTAGAGATGAGGGTCTTGCTTTTGCTCAGGCTGGTCTTGCACTCCTGAGCTCAAGCAATCCACTTGCCTAGGCCTCTCAAAATGTCAGGGGATTACAAGTGTAAGCCACCAATCTCCGCCAGCATTTAGGTTATTTTAGATATAATGAATAAAGCTGCTGTGAACATTCTTGCATCTGTCTCTTAGAGAACATATGCACACAATTCTCCTGGGTACATATTTAGGAACAGAATCATCATAAATCAATATTAGTAGGTAGCAGGTCAGGATTTAATAACCTTTCCAGAGATAGGGGGCTCCCAGAAACCTGTATTTGAAGTGAACACCTAGCTTTGGCACTTCCCACTATATGTTGACTGTCTATCAGGTAAATGCTAAGTATTGATGACAGATAAGACACAGTCCTTGCCTTCAAGATGCTAATACAGTGTGGCAAGGCAAGAAAGACATGGAAAAAGTACAATTGAGAAAATGTCTAGATTTATGCTTTCCTATGGCTTTTTTTTTTTTTTTTTGAGATAGAGTTTTACTATGTTGCCCTCGGTAGAGTGCTGTGGCGTCACAGCTCACAGCAACCTCAAACTCTTGGGCTTAAGTGATTCTCTTGCCTCAGCCTCCCAAGTAGGTGGGACTACAGGCACCTGCCACAAGGCTCAGCTATTTTTTTGTTGCAGTTGTCATTGTTGTTTAGCAGGCCTGGGTCAGGTTCGAACTCACCAGCCTCAGTATATGTGGCCGGCACCCTACCCACTGAGCTACGGGTCCTGCCTATTTTTTTATTTTTATTTTTTTGAGACAGAGTCTCAAGCTGTCACCCTGGGTAGAGTGCCGTGGCATTGTAGCTCACAGCTCAAACTCTTGGGCTTAAGCAATTCTCTTGCCTCAGCCTCCCAAGTAGCTGGGACTACAGGCACCCACAACAATGCCCAGCTATTTTTGTTGTTGTTGCAACTGTCATTGTTTTAGCTGGCCCAGGCTGGGTTTCAACCTGCCAGCTTCATTGTATGTGGTCAGTGCCTTACCCACTGAGCTACGGGCGCCACTTCCTATGGCTTTTTAAAACAATAGAATCCTTTTTTATGTAACAATGAAATCTCACCTGGGAATCTAATATATATAATGTCCCAAAGTAGAGCTTCTTCAGCTGAAGGAGGATAAGAGTTTGGACCTGACTGTCTTTTTCTTGCCCCTGTCTTCCACCATCGGCCCTGAGGTTTAAAAACACTGGTCCTATTTTTTTTTTTTTTTTATTAAAAAAATAACAAGCAAAATAAAAATGTTTTTCCTTGTTGACTACTTAGATCCGTTAGATTCCTAAAGCATGCTGCTCTTTTCTGAATTCAGTTTTTTCTATAAGATGGAATTAAGCTCCACTAAGATTAGTCCATCTACAAATTCCTGATATGTTCAAGGCTTCAATGGATTTTACCTATGTGCAAGAAAAACGTGAAAATTAATTACATTATGAGATGTCATCAAAACCTTTTTTTCTCCCAGTGAGCAAATAGTCTAATATGCATTTTATTCATAATCATTATCTGATTAAAATATGAATTAAAAAAAAAAAAAAACAAAAAAACACTGGTCCTAGACAAATGTTTGTTTTGTTTAACACACACCCAGACAGGACTTACCAAGAAAGAAAGAACTTCAGGGGCTATGAGCTGCTGTATGACAAATACACCATACTCTTTGTGCGTAGAAAACATCATAAGACGTTCTGCATAGCTCCTCCTGGTTTATAATTATAAGAAAAGGCTGAGCCCAGGATGTAAAGAGAGGAACAGGTGTTTCCTTTTAAGTTAGATTCAACCTCAGGGTAACCACTAACCCACATTTCCGCTTTTTCCAGCTCAGGAAGAAACAGCAATTTGGATCTCACCAGATTACGGATGGAGCATCCCCTGGCTTCATGTGCAATAATTCCAAATCCGCTTTGGCCAAGATGAGAGAATGACCATCAGGGGCCAGGCCCAGACCGGTCAGTATCCCTAAGTCCTCCTGCAGAATTCGATTCAGGTGAAGACTGTAGCTCAATAAAGTACACGGACAGAGAAAGATACTACTTTAATCAACCTCTGTGAGGTTCCTCAGTCCCCCACAAATTCCTCAGGAGCAAAGTATAAAGCAAAATGAATCACCTTCCCTGCAAATCCTGTTCCTCTGTTTTCATTGTATTAGTACTCATCACCACCATCTAGTTATTTGATCAAACCAGAAATCTCTCAGGTTCTTTCTTTTCCTTCCCTCTCTACCTCCAATTGATCCATAAGCCCCATGGATTCAACATGCAACACATGTGTAAGTCTATATCCCTCCTCATCTCCACTGTCCAGGTGAGCAATAGCTATAAAAATGGTCTCCCTACTTTTGACTACTATTCTATTCATCCTCTATATTGCCAACAGAGCTCTTTTTTTAAAAGTACGATCATTATTCCATCAAAATTCTTAGCACTGTGTCTGTCCTCTACAGCCTAGGCCCAATTTATCTTTTCAATACAATCCCCTCTCCTATCAGGAATCCAAAGTCTTGCCTATACCAAGAATACACCATACACTCTCCTATCTCCATGCCTTCTGCTTATGCTTCTTTTTTTTCCAGAAACACCGTTCCTTTCCCTTAGTGGTCCAGAAAAGTCCTACTCACACTTTAAGCTGTATCACAAATATCAACCCTTTCCTACAATTTCTCCAATTTTGAAGGAATATATATGTGTTTGTGTGTGCATGCCTTCATTATAGTGCTAATCATTCTGAATATTGTTGATGGTTTAATTAAATGCACATACATTCCTCTGTGAGCTTTCTTTTTTTTTTCTTTTGAGACAGAGCCTCAAGCCATCGCCCTGGGTAGAGAACTGTGACATCACAGCTCACAGCAATCTCCAACTCCTGGGCTCAAGCGATTCTCCTGCCTCCACCTCCCCAGTAGCTGGGACTACAGGTGCCTGCCACAAAGCCTGGCTATTTTTTGGTTGCAGCCGTCATTGTTGTTTGGCAGGCCTGGGCTGGATTCAAACCCTCCAGCTCAGATATATGTGGCTGGCACCTTAGCCACTTGAGCCACAGGCGCCAAACCTGTGAGCTTTCTTAATTAAAGAATAACTTTCATATATACACGTATCTGGTTCACACTGCTTGGTCCAGAGCCTGGACCAGAGCATTTGAGAATTCATTTAAATTGACATGGCCAGAAGCAGAAAATATTTTCACTCAATAACTAGCAACCCATTGATCTAGTTCAGAAGCAGAAGTGAAGTGATTTGAGTAAAATCCCAGGGATAGGAGACTACCGCTCCTATCACATTAACCCAGATGCCTTGCTTCACCTGAAATTTCTGGGTGCTGGACCCTTCTGCAGTTCCACTTGCCACTCGCTGATTTTTTCATCAGCACTGAGAACAAAGAAGGTGCGCGCCGAGTACCAGATGAGAGTACTGATGCGGCCTGGAGCCTGGTATATGCAACAAGTTCTATTTAGTATTTCTGAAGAGCCAGGATTGACCGTCTCTCCCCTTTCAGGTATATATGCAATTCCTAACCACCAGCATATACCATTAAATGCATAGCTGGGGCAGAATCCGCCCACATTTCTGAGGTTGTTCTGGCTCACCTGTGCTGTGGCCACAGCCTTAGCTTCTTGCCATAAGGTTAGTCCCCCAGTTTGATTTCCAGATACTGCCATGGAACCATCTGGTGCCCAGGCCAGAGCAGTGATGGCTGCAGAACTCCTTGGTATATGTGTGTCATCTGAAAAGGAAAGGAAGTGATTCACTGGGAGCTGGGCTGCAGCTGGGGTATAAGAAGATAAATCAGACTCGGCGCCTGTAGCACAGTGGTTATGGCGCCAGCCACATGCACCAAGGGTGGCGGGTTCAAACCCGACCCAGGCCAGCTAAACAACAATGACAACTGCAACAACAACAACAACAAAAAAATAGCTGGGCACTGTGGTGGGTGCTTGTAGTTCCATCTACTGGCAAGGCTAAGGCAAGAGACTCGCTTAAGCCCAAGAGTTTGGTTGATGTGATGCCATGGCACTCTACCAAGGGTAACACATTGAGACTCTGTCTAACAAAAAAAAAAAAAAAAAAAAAAAGAGAGAGAGAAATCGGTACCCCTGACATTCTTTGTCCCAGTAACACAACCCTGTTTCATAACTTCCCTCTCCTCATGCCTCATCATTCACCTGATTCCTTAGGAACCTGCCAGAGCCGTACAGAACCATCCTCTGAGGTGGTCAGCAGGAGGCCTGAAGCTTCTGATACAGCGGCTGCACTGACTGGGCCACTGTGTCCCAGGAGGGTATGTGTTTGGTATACCTAGGAGGAAGAGATAAAGATGGGCCTGGGGGGTGGACACAGAAGAAGGTTGTCCCACATGACTTCCACTTCTCCCCCTACCCCAGTCCTTGCAGAGAACTCACCAAGAGTGGATGCCACAGCCGTGTGGTCCCATCCAGTCCAGCAGTCACCACCAGGAGCTCTGACCCAACCTGTCCAGCTGATAAGACACAGAGACTAAGTGGGAAGAAGGGGGTGAAAAAGGAAGAGGCGAGGCCGGGCACTGTGGCTCATACTTGTAATCTTAGCACTCTGGGAGGCTGAGGCAGGCAGATTGCTTAAGCTCAGGAGTTCGATACCAGCCTGAGCAAAGAGTGAGACCCCTATCTCTAAAAATAGCCAGATATTGTGCTGAACACCGGTAGTCCTAGTTACTTGGGAGGCTGAAGCAAGAGGATCTCCTAAACCCAAGAGTTTGAGGTAAGCCACAGCACTCTACCAAAGGTGACAAACTGAGACTCTGTCTAAAAAAATTTAGAAAAGAAAAAAAGAAAAGGGAAGAGGCAGCGGGGAAGAGAAGGTGGCTGACATTTACTACCTGCACGGGGCTCCAGGGAAGCTGCACAGTGGCTGATGGGTCCTGAGTGAGCAGGGATGCTGGTCAGCTCCACGCCCTGATGGTCCCACACTTTCAAGGTCCCATCCCGGCCGACAGACACCACATGCTCCTCCTGCTCCCAGAGCACAGAATGAGAGCAGGGTCATACCAACCAGGACACAGGAAGTACAGGAAGTAGGATTCCCTCCATAGAGGTGAGGGCTGGGTGTCAGGGGCTTGGAAGGTGTCAAGGAGAGAAGTGACCTCAGAAATAGTGGGCTTGGGTGGCTTAGGACTGCAGGCCTGCCTTGGAGTCATGGTACTAAGATGCTGTGTTTTCATGTTCCCCTGTCTGTCTCCTTACATAAGCCCTTAGCCTCTATACCATAATCCCATCCCAAGGATCTTATTCTTTATACTCCTTTCACCTTTGGCCTTTTTACTCCAAAGAAGGTTGTCCCACATGACTTCCACTTCTTCCCCTACCCTAGTCCTTGCAGTGCACCCAGTCTCCCAAAGGAAGCCCTAGCCCTCCCAGAGAGCCCCAGCAAGCTCTCCATTGCCTCCTCACCACGGCCACCACGGCGCTCACAGCACTCTGATGACCCAGGAACTGACTAAGCTGCTGTCCCGACTCTGGGTCCCAGAGCCCCACAGAGCCATCACTGGAGCAAGAGATCTGCAGAGCCAGAAGTCAGAGGAGTGAGATTATCAGCATACCTCCAGCATTTCTGGATATTCACAACACGGGGTACAGGGCAGTAAGCCTTGTGATTAAGAGCATGGACTCTCCTGGGTTCAAATCCTAGGGATTACTTTGTCATTACCACTCATTACTTTGTCATTTGGAGCAAGTATCTCTCTCTGAACCTTAGGTCTGTCAACTAGTTAATGAAGATAAACTGAGGCCAGGTGTAGTAGGTCATAGCTATAATCCCAGCACACCAAGAGGACAAGGCAGGTGGATTGCTTGAACTCAGGAGTTTGAGACCAGTCTGAGCAAGAGTGAGATCCTGTCTCTAAAAAATAGCCAGGCATTATGATGGGCACCTGTAGCCCCAGATACAAGGAGGCTAAAGCAAGAGGATCTCTTGAGCCCATGAGTTTGAGTTTGCTGTGAGCATGATGCCATGACACTCTACCAAGGGCGCAGAGCGAGATTCTATCTCAAAAAGAATATACTGAGACTGCTTTTGTAGGCTAAGTATAACATGCTTCCTGGCACACAGTGAGTGTATAATAGTAACAGTAGCTGTTGTCCATGTTATTAACATAATGTCAATGGAGAAATCCACATAAAGGTAAAAAATCTGTATTGCCAAGGAAAGATCTGGCTGCCTAAGAGGCAGGGGTAGGATAGATTATGACAAATCTATTCAACCAGGAGCTCTAACCCAACCTGTCCAGCTGATAAGATTCTACTCAAATCTATTCTTTCTCCTCTCTTTTTTTTTTGTAGAGACAGAGTCTCACTTTACTGCCGTCGGTGGAGTGCCGTGAAGTCACAGGACTCACAGCAACCTCCAGCTCTTGGGCTTCCGCGATTCTCCTGCCTCAGCCTCCCGAGCAGCTGGGACTACAGGCGCACGCCACAACGCCCGGCTATTTTTTGGTTGCAGTTTGGCCGAGGCTGGGTTTGAACCCGCCACCCTCGGTATATGGGGCAGGCGCCCTACTCACTGAGCCACAGGCGCCACCCCTTTCTCCTCTCTTTTGAGAATTTGGGGACTCTGCTGTGGGAAAGTAGGCTTCCCTCCTCCTGAGTGCATAATTAAGACTCATTTTGTGCCTTAGGGCCAAAGAAATCACAGCAATACCTTTTACCTGCAAGGCCAGGACATCTTAAGCCCTAGAGGGACAGGACTGTATTCTTGTTAATAATGTGGACTTTTCTTATAAGAAAGTTCACTAGCTCAGCTTTATCACTGACATGACCTTAGAAACGTTCTTTATTCTATCTGAGCTCAATTTCCTTGTCTGTTAAACAGAGATGAGAGTAATATCTACTTTACAGGGTGCTGTAAAGATTAAGTGAGGCAATTTATGCAAAGAGCATAGTTCATAGGACACCAGCCCCATATATTGAGGGTGGCGGGTTCAAACTCGGCCTTGGTCAAATTGCAACAACAAAAAAAAGTAAAATAAAAAAGAAATAAAAATAAAAGAGCATAGTTCAATGCCTGGCACATAGTCAGTGCCCAATAAATGTCAGTGATTACTATTATTAATGGGTACCAGAAAAAGGATGAGATGGGGAACGTTGTCAAGGCCAAGGAACGCAGCTAGGCTCTGTGCCACCCCTACCCCTTCACTCACCAGTAGGTTGTCTTTGGTCCAGGCACAGCCAGTGACCCAGTCACGGTGACAGGAAGGAAAGGAGCAAATCATAACAGGGGTTTTAGGTGTCCTCACATCCCAGCAGAGGAGATTCTAGAGGGACCAAAGGAGAGGGAGCACTCAGGACCATAGAAGGAAGATGGGAACACCAGCGCCATTTCAGACAAGAAGTTTGGAGGAAAGAGGGAGTGCAAGGAAATAAATGCCAGCAGACAGATCCACAGGAGATATGGCAAAGCAAAATGCAGGAGGAAGCAATGGGGAATTGGCCAGTAAGAGGTCTAGAAACCAGAGGGGCGATGGGGCGATGGAGCTACTCCTTCTGCAGCTCACCTGATCCCTGCCCCCAGTGGCCAGGCTGCTTCCATCAGGGCTGAAGCTACAGCAGCTCACAGGGCCATCATGTCCCCGGAGCTCAGTGCCATAGGGAAAGTCTTCTGCCTTGTGCGACTGCATCAACAACTGCCTCGGCCACAGCCGCACCGTGAAGTCCTCTGCATTGGAAAGAGAGAGGAAGGCTTCCTCACAGAGGAAGCCAACAGGCCCGGAAGGCCAAGGACAAAGGCAATCATGGGGGCAAGGGTGACATCTGAGGGCACAGCACCGAGGGAGGGGTTGAAAGAGTTACAGGCTATGGAGAGTCCATGGACGATGGTCAGTCATTGCACGAGTACACTGGACAGGAGCACCCAGCACTCGCATCTCTGTCACCACAGCCGTATCTATCTGTCTAGTACACTTTCCATGGTGGCCTCTCCAGACCGCCCCCCCCTCATATTCTCAAGTGCCCAGTGTCACCTCTACCTCACTGTCTGCAAGGACCAAGCCTCCTACCTAGGGAAAGGCCATTCTGCACTTTCACCTCGACATCTCTCTCTCCTTCCAAGGGAAACCCATCTCTTATACAGCAAATCCCCCACTGGGCATTTGCTGGGAGTTTAGGATGAGGGTTGGGGAATGAGAAGCAACCCTTTAGACTGATTATCATATAAAACAAAATCCCACACGTGTGTGTGCGTGTGTGTGTATGATACATATACACATAAACTGAAGAAAGGTATTAGTATGTCGAAAGAGAATAATAATTAAGTCACCCTGCCCACTGTCCCACAGTACCTGAGGCAGAAGCCAAGAGCTCCTGGGAGGTGGCCAGTCCCAGCACGGGCTTCTGGTATCTGGACAGGAGCCAGAGGGACTGAAGGGAGCATTCCTTGAGTGCCCAGCCCTGCAGGGACCCATCTTCTGCGCCACTCACCAACACCCTGGGGCTTAGCCAGGCCAGAGCAGACACTGCAACATCCAGTGCTTGGCACTGAACCTCCTGGGGACCTAGAGGATGAGAGAGAACGAAGCATTAAGATACTAAGAAAAGAGCTGGGAGACAGAGGGTAGCTTCCATCCAAAGGCTCAAAAACCCATCCATTCCCCTTGAGTACCTGAAGAAATTTTGTAGATCCTAATGCCATCTGCTCGGTACCCAACGGCCACCTGATCACCATCTGGGCTGAGAGCCACAGACAAGGCAGGAGAGAGAGAAAGGGAGCCCAGGTACCCACGGGGCCGACCAAGAGACCCTGACCACACCTGAACCTGGGGGCAAGAAAAGGGCTTAAAGATCCCTCATCTCCATCCCCTGGCCCTCCCGTAACCCCAGAACTACAGCTATCCCCATTAAAGAACTCCTGCTGGAGACTCTTCTCGTGAGTTCTGCCATGTGAGCTCCTGCCCAGTCTTCTCAACGGAGGCCCCCACCCTCACCTGAATACTCCCTGCCTTTGCTATTCCCTCTTCTACCCCACCACCAGCACTTGGGAAGCTGACCTTGCCGTCCTCTCCAGCTGTCAGTAACTGGCACCCCTTACTCAGGAAAAGTGCAGCAGCAACAAAGCCCTGATGGGCAGGGAAGGCAGCCAGTCGTGCCCCTTCTTCCCAGGCCCAAAGCTCCACCGTCCCGTCCAGCCGGCCTAGGGCCACAACACACCCAGCCACACTGAAGGACAAGGTTCGGACAGAGGGTCCTGTGGCCCCAAGCTCCTACACAGGAAGGTAGAATTGGAGATGTCAGGGCCTGCTCTCAGCATAAGCCCAAAGTTAGCCAGAATGCTGATGTCTGTCCTTCCCCGCCCTTCACTCCAGTCCTCCTGTGCTTCTTCCCCCAGAGGAACACAAACACTTCTTACCTTAGTGACTTTGAGCCCATCCACTTGGAAAAAGCTGAAGCTGCCAGCCCAGCTTCCTGTAGCTACTACCTGTCCTTCTGGATGGAAGGCAACACAGTTCAGGGACTTGGGACTGGTGTGCTGGAAAGCCAGCTGCCCACGGACTGTGTCCCACAGCTGGAGGAGAGAAAGAAGGAATTGGGGTGCTGAACACAGAAGGCTGAACTCCTCCAGGGTCCTCTCTGTCCTCTACCCTGCCCTTAGCAGGGAAGGCCCCTCTTGGTCAGCAGTTAGTACCCTCTGCCATCTGAGAGAACACCTCAGAGGACTGACTCACAGTTTAGGGCCACTTTTACCAATACAGTCACCTCCAGGGCTGGGTAATTTGTGGCCTAAGGACCACACGTGGCCTTCTGGATCTTTGAGTGTGGCCTTTTGACCAAATCCAAATTTTACAAAACAAGTCCTTTTTTTTTTTTTTTTGTGACAGAGTCTCACTTTGTTGCCCTGGGTAAAATGCCATGGAGTTAACCTCACAGCAACCACAAACTCTTTTTTTTTTTTTTTTTTTTTTTTTTTGAGACAGAGCCTCAAGCTGTCACCCTGGGTAGAGTGCCGTTGCTTCACAGCTCACAGCAACCTCCAACTTCTGGGCTCAAGCGATTCTCCTGCCTCAGCCTCCCAAGTAGCTGGGACTACAGGTGCCTGCCACAACGCCCAGCTATTTTTTGGTTGCAGCTGTCATTGTTGTTTGGCGGGCCCGGGCTGAATTCGAACCCGCCAGCTCAGGTGTATGTGGCTGGCGCCTTAGCCACTTGAGCCCAGGTGCCGAGCCAACCTTAAACTCTTGGGCTCAAGTCACCTTCTTGCCTCAGCCCTTGAATAGCTGGGACTACAAGTGTCCACCACAACACCTGGCTAGTTTTTCTATTTTTAGTAGAGATGAGGTCTCACTCTTGCTCAGGCTGGTCTCAAACTCCTGAGCTCAAGCAATCTACCTGCCTTGGCCTCCCAGAGTGCTAGGATTACAGATGTGATCCACTGTACCCAGCAACCACAAATCCATTTGACAGTCTTACCTTTAGGCATCCTCCCAGGCACACAGTAGCCAGCAGCCGGCGGTCTGGGCTCAGGCAGCAGCCAGTGATTTGGTACTGGTGAGCCTTGGTCTGGAGCACCCTACCCCAGGAAGACAACATTAGACCTGGGGGGCTCCCTCCTCATTCCCTTTCCCTCAGGGCTTCTAAGAAATGGGGAAGGCCCTCACTCCAACCTGTGGAGGAAGGACCCCTTACCGGCAACCATGCTGCAGGTCCCAGAGCTCTAGGAGCCCATCAAAGGCAGTAAGAAAGAGCGCGTTGTCTGAGAGGAATGAACAAGTGGAGATTCCATCACAGCCACTCACCACAGATTTCTCCTCCTGTAAAAGCAAATGTGGAAGCAGAGCTCGGGACTCTCCTTTGACCCTCCATGTTCTGCCATCCCTGGCTCCAGCCAAAAAGGAGGCCAAGGCAAGAAGAGCTTGAGCCTTCGGCTCTCTGCATACTCAGCCCCAGCACAGGTTTGAGTAGGGCCTCCTGATCCAAGTAGGGCCAAATCTTCTACCTCACTCCAAACCCATACCTATTCCCCAAGTAACCAAAGATTTCTATGGGTCTGAGAAAATGAGATTATATATGTGCACATATATGGGGTAGGGGATGATATGGGTGGGAAGGTGAGGGAGAGAGGTTGTGGCTCTAGGCCTCACCTCTCCAGCCTCATCTACTGCTACCCTTCATCAGCACTCTCTGCTGCAACACTTCCCCAGCAATTTACAGGGAACACTCCCCACCACGTCTTTGGTTATGCTCTTCAACCCAGGATGCCTGCCCTTCTCCATCCTAGGTCCTCTCATAAGTACAGAAATCTCTCAGCTCCTAACTATGTCACATCACTATGTTTTGGTTGCTTTTTTACCTTGTATGTCTTATCAGCCAACAAAACTAACCAGCTGGTGAGCAATGACAATTGTCCTAAACCCTATATTCCTCACAGTGCTTACCACAGTATCTTAAATGGAAGGTGTGTAGCAAACATTTGCTGTGTGATTGATGTTTTGACCAGGTCCTTTAATCTGATGTGAGGGGAGTAAAGTTGCTGAATCACTCAGGGCAGTAATGGGTGGGTTTGGATTGTATAAGACTTTAGGGAAGTCTATTAAGGGTTATCTCAAGGTCAATTCTGGCCTATCTGGATTGTCATACCTGCCAAGTTCTTAGATCCAACAGGTAAACTGTCCCATTGGCAGTGCCCACAGCTGCTCTTTGCCCATTAGGAGAGAAGGCCACAGCGGTGGGGAATGAGGAAACTGTTAGAGACAGGCTGGAACTAGAGAAAGAGTCAGAAGAAAGGCAGGAAATTAGGGGAAGAAAGCATACAGGAGTCTATTTCTGCATTTCTGTGCCTGAATCTCCCTTGCCTTGGTGATTCTGGTTTGTCCTTATTCTCTAGTTTCAGAAAGGACTGCAGCTTGCTCTCTGGTGGGCTTTCTAGGGTCTGGGGTCAAGGGTCTTACTTTTGCTGATCCCCCATAGCCTGGGGTTTATTAAGCCATTGTAGCATGTGCTGGATGTGCCAGCGGTGGGAGAGCAGGGGGGCCTGGCGGCAAAGTGGCGAGTCAGGAGGCTGGTTGGCTGCCTGCTGAAGCAGGAGTAGGGGGTACTGGTTGAGGATTGAAGCCTGCTGCCTCAGAAAGGTACAAAATACAGCAATGTCAGCCTCTTGTTCCTCTTTGGGTACTGAAGAAGCTACAAGAGAGACAGAGTGTCAGCAGGGAGCCAGCCTGGACCCCATTGACCCAGCAACAAATAAAATCATACGGTGCATCTAAAATAGTAAGTCTTAAAACATGGCCCTCTGGCCACATATTAGGAATGCCTGTTAAATTTGCAAAGCTTTGGGCCCCACTCTAGACCTAGGGAAGAGAATCTGGGCATTCCATTTGAAAAAACTGCCCAGATAATTTTATGCTTACTAAATAAAGTTTGAGAATGTCCGGTTGAAGAGATCTAGGCAAAAATTCTCCTGAGAATCACTTGCTCACCCTCTTGACATATTCAACACGAAATGGGAATTTGACTGCTTTTTCCCATTACACCTCCCCCATGAGCACACTTTGGAAACCACCCAGTCACTCATCTCACCATAGAGGGCATGAGCCTCCAAGAGCTGAGAGATCAGACCCAACTCCAGGTGTGCCGTCAACACGTGGAGATTGGTAAGGAACTTCGAAAGAAGGCCACAGTTCCCACTCTGAAGCTGAGAAGGTTAGATTGGGTTCATTAGGAATGAGAAGAGTCTGATGAGGAGGAATACTCTAGTTTAAGATTCTGCCCTATTTAGCCAGGACTTTGACTCAGGTGACAAAGGACCTCAAGGAGGGCAGGAAAAGGGAAAGAGAGGGAGTTTGGGAGCAAGGTAATGGCAGTGGTGGCAGGAAAGTGGTAAAGGGGATAAGTGTCTCAGAATAGCCAAAGCAATTGCTTGGGAAAAGGTGTCTGTGGGGTCCAGGAACAAACCAGGTGGTAAGGCAGGTCTCCCAGAGCCTCAGGAGGACAATTTCGGAAGGTGCCTGAGGCATCAGGGTCACATGTCTTCCAGAGCTGAGCTGTAAGAACAGACATTGGGAAGGGCTCAGACCAGCAGCATCCCCAAGAGCCTATCACAGAAGCCATGGGAAGAGACATCACACACTGGGGTGGGACATCACACACCATGGGGTGAGACATCACACACTAGGTCCAGGCCCTTCCCTCAGTGCCTGGGTTAACATGGACTGCAGTCACCTGCGATGAGAATGTGTGCTGTGTCCTCCAGCCCTGGCCTCTTCCCATAACGACGTTTAGCTGCTGTTCTCAGGGGCCCATCAGGGAGGCAGAGCCGGGCACCAGGGCGTTCCAAAGGGCCTTCCCCTAGCAAACTGCTCTCTCATGAGGAAGAAGAGAGAGGGAAAAGAGGGAGGGACTCTGTCAGCAAGCATCCTGGCACAGAAGTGGGCTCCCATTCACACCTCAAATAGTGGTAACTCCAGCAGCAGCCCACACAGGCTGTGGAGACAGGTGTTGGGGCCACATGTGGGGCCCTGAATCAAAGATAGGAAGGCACACTGAGGTTGGTAGGAGCTCAGCTAGGGGAATCTGTACCTGCGCAGACTCTGGACGAAGTAGGCAAATGGGCCCATGGGGTAGGGGTCTCCACTGTTACCAGCAGCCACTGCTTCTTCCCAGATCTTGGTCCCCTTGGGTAGTACCTGCCATGCACTCAGCACTGCATGCAGCTGGTCCACAGTCAAACCTAAAAACCCAAATGCTCTCAGGCCTCACCTAACCACACCATGCACCCATCTCCGTAACACCTGTCCCCCTCTGCACGGTTTGCTGAGACTTCAATGGAACCAATCATCTGACCCCTAGGCCCTCAGTCTTCCAACCCGCTCTAACCACTGACCACTACGTGTGGCCTCAAGGGTAGCCAAAGACTGGGGAAGGATGTCAGGCCCGTGCTCTTGCTCCAGGATGCTCAGGATGTGCTGCAGCAGCAGGGGCACATTGGCAGGCAGGGTCCGGAGTCTTTCAGACACCTAGGGTGGTAGGACAGGGCTTGAGTTGGCAGCGAGAAAAGCAGCTTTGGTTGCAAGGTAGGAAGGGGCAGCAGAGCGCACAGTGGGATGGGATGAAAAAGTAAAGAGCAGCAGTGGGAGAGAAGTAAGTTTGGGGCAGAGGAAGAGGTGAGCACAAGATGGTGAGGATGGGGATGAGAAGGAGACAAAGAAGCTGAATGAATGGGCAGTGGGATTAGGACCTGTTCATACAGAGTGAAGAGCCTCAGGTGATCCGTGACCAGGCGCAGGTAGAGCGGCAGGCCTGAGCCCCGCTTCACCAGCAGCAGCTGCATCTGATGAAACCCAGAGAACCATTGTGGGCACCAGGGAGGCTGCCCACAGCTGGCCCCTGCCCCAGCACCAGGCCCACTGCAGGGCAGCTCACCCTGGCCCAAGAGTTCCCAGCAAGGGACAGGCCCATGGGTATCACCTCAGGACATAATCCTTCCTTGCCCATGCCATTCTGCCCAGGCATCCCCTGTCAGGAAAACCCGTAGCCAAGTCTAGCCCATTGAAAACCACCACTTTACTCATCTGCTCACCCCAACAGGCCCTGAGGGGCCATGCACCCAAGGGCTGAGTAATATTATCAGGAATCACAGTTATTAACAACTTCCCTGGCACATAATTTCTGAGAAAAGGTGAGAGCAGGTCTGTACAAGGTAGCCAGCAGCCTCAGCACTCCCCTCCTAAACTCAACGCACTCGCCCACCAGCCGTGGCCTACATCCAACCTGGTTGTTAAAAGGTGACTCCTCCAGCCGCTTCCCATACAGAGCCAGCTCCTCTCTCACCAGCTGGGCCCGAGCAGATGGTTCCAGAGGCCCCAGAGCCACCACACGGGCACCCTGGCTTTGCTCAAGTGTCTCTCCCAGGCCTGCGTCACTAGACATGCTCAGCACCAGGTGTACCCACTGTGAAAGTGAAATTTGGCCAAAGGGGCAAGAAGGTAGAAAGAAAACCATTAGAGAGGCCCCTGTCCTCTCTACCTTCTCAGCCTGTCTTCCACACCCACCTCCTTTTCTCACTTACCCGGGGAATGTTCTTTGGGATCCAGTCTGAGATCAGCTGCCCATTCTTGTCCACCAACCTGTCGGCCCCATCGATGATCAGGACCAGAGTCTGGGCAGGTTGCAGGCACTGAGCAGACCTGGGCAGCAACTGCTGCTGCAGCTCCCATACTAGGCTCCTGCATGTGGAGGGAGGACGGAGTCAGTGAGAGAGAAACACCAAGGGGGGCAGTACCATGGGGCACCAGCAAGGCCAGGTCACAAGAGGGTACACACCTGTAGGTACTGGGGAGGGCATTTGGCTCTTTCAGCTGGCTATGCAGATAGGTACAGAGGCGTCTGAGCAAGATGAGGGCACGACCCTGGTCAGGGCGGGCCCCTGAAAAGTGGAAGAAGACTAAGGGTGCCACCTTGGCCCCATCAGGAACCTGCAGTGCTGACACAAGGGATGCCTGCAAAGGAAGAAGCAGAGGATATGGTCATGTTATACATGCATGAGGTCCGTGTGCCCCACCTCCTTAGCCCACACGATCCTTCTTCCCTCCCACCCTCTTGCCCAGGCCCCTGTGACTCGGTACCAGGAAAGCTGTCTTGCCCTGTCCTGACTGCCCAGTCACGAGGCTCAGCCTCCCGCAGGGCAACACCAGCTGCTGTACTGTGTCCTGAAGAAGGCGTGGTCGGGCAGAAGTCACTGGCTTCTGTAGCTGCTGGAAGGTGGCCTGGACCAAGTCATCATCTGGGAGGGACATTGGCTGCTCCAGCTGGGCCCCAGGCTGAAGGCACATGGGATAGGAACTTTTCATATTAACATGTTTCTCAGAAACTCCCAGGCCTAAAACTCTCAGAGCCCCCACCAAGTTATTTCCTCCCCAGGACTACCCAGACCACCATCCTCTTCTCTGGCCATTTGCACTCCTGCTGACCTGTAGGTAAAACTTCTGGATCATATTCCACACATCCTGAAGAACAAGCTGCCCAAACTCCTCCAGCCCCCCAACATAGGGTCGGCCGGCTGCTACACCGCCCCACTCACAGGAATATCTGTGGGCAGAGCAAGCATAAACAGAGTCAGAATAGGCCTGGCTCCCCCCAGTACATCTCTCTGGACAAATACCCCATAATGTCCCCCAGCGCACCTGTGGCAGGTAATCTCTTTCTGTCTGCTCAGGTAGCTCTTCAGTTCTAAGATCCGATGTGCAGCCTCTTCAGACTCAGAAACAAAGTCAGATTTCCAGGCATCTGGCACAGAGCTGACCACCAAAGACCCCAAAAGTGGGGCTAAACTCAGACCTCAGCCTCCCTCCGCTAATTGGACATTGTTCATGGGCACACAGAGTAGTGATCTCCTGACTTCAGCTCCAAGGCTGATTTGGGGCTGCAAAGGCATGCTCTCTGAATCCTTTTTCTTATAGTGTTAGCCTCATATACTCTGAACGTTGGGGGAAAAAAAAATGGGCCTACCTGGATTTTGAGGGGGAGGGTGACCTGACCCTGGAGGCCACAGAAAGTACCTGAGGAAGTTGGAATCCCGGAAGTAGATCAGAGCTGGGGCAGAGGGCTGCAGGCGTTGGTCCCGATTCAGGAACTGCATCACCTCCATTTCCGTCACAGAGCGCCCTGAAGGGTACTGCTGGGCCTGCAGTGAGGGCAAACACTAGAAGGCTCAGTCCTAGGTCACACCTAGACTCCAGCCCTCTCCCTCCAGCCCCACTGGGGGGACCCCAGTGCTCCTTCATCTTAGCTGTGTTCCTCCCTCCCTCCAGACACAAACAATAAAATATACTAATAACCAACATTTATAGAATGCTTGACATGTATTAAGCACTCTTTTACAGATTTTTAATTCTCATAATAACCCTGTGGTATAGATGTCATTGCTTCTCTTTAATATATATGGGCAAATTGAGAATAAATTAGATTAAGCTGCTTCCCACAAAGCCACACAACCTGCAGATAACAGAAGGGAAAGCAGAACCCAGATCCGTCTTGTGGCAATACCAAAACAGACACACCTACTAACCTCAGAGGGATTTCTCAGAGGAATTTCCTTACCTAAGACTTGGCCACACAGTATCTTCTGCCTGTGTTTCACTTTAGGTCTCAAGGACCTGCGAGTATACAGTCCCTGGGTTCCTTACAAACTGTGGCTTCTCCCTACCTCCACTCTCCTCCGACCTCATCTGCCTTACCCAGTGGAAGTGTGGATGGTCAGGAAGGTTGTAGCTGGGGGGAACGTAGCCATAACGGGAGCCCAGGATCCCGACAAATAGCTGTGAGTTCTCCACCTCTCCGAGGCATACTTCCAGCTGTCTGCAGGCATGGTTATAGGGACAAGGGAGAGTCACTGGGGGCATGTTTTAAGAGTGCTCTCACCCTCATCCACTCTTGCAGCCCCAACCCTGCCCACCTCACTGTCAGCACTCAACCGCCTGGTCCCTGACCCAGCCCCTCTTCTCTGTGGCCCCATACCTGTTCCTCCGGGTCTCCTCCTCAGTGACGCCCCAGCGCAGGTCGATGCCATGAACACTGATGCAGTGCGGAGCTGCCCGGGCCTGTAGTGCTGGCAGCACAAATCTCAGCAGCAGGTCCCGCTCCCCGTGCATATCTCGGAATGTGGATGAAATAAAAAGCCGGACACTGCGCCATCTGGAGTTTAAGTAGAAGGCTGGGCTCAGTCTAGGGATCAGCTCTCCCACCCGATCCACAGTCACTGCCGTGATCACCCTTCAACACTGACAATGAGCCAGATATGACAGATGGCCCACAGGTGCTCTACAGGCCTCCAGACAATAACCTGGTCATAGTCTCAACCACAGGGCCCTAGAATTTAAACCCCACTTACCATTTCTCATGCACTCTTCCTTTTTCAGCTAATCATTATTATGAACTTACTATCATTCATGACAATGCTTGAGGTAAGCATTATCCATTCTTGATCCATTTTACTGATCAAGAAATTACAGTTTAAAATAAACTAAAATAAAATAATAAAAATGAAAGAAACAGTTTTGGCTCTATGCTTGTAGCTCAAGCAGCTAGGGCACTAGCCACATTGACAGGAGCTGGCAGATTTGAATCCAGCCTGGGTTTTCCAAACAACAATGACAACAACAACCAAAAAAAAAAAAAAAAAAAAAAAAGCTGGGCATTGTGGCCAGCACCTGTAGTCCCAGCTACTTGGGAGGCTGAGGCAAGAGAATCACTTAAGCCCAAGAGTTGGAGGTTGCTGTGAGCTGTGACGCCACTGCACTCTACCCAGGGTGACAGGTTGAGATCCGTCTCAAAAAAAAAAAAAAAAAAGAAAGAAAAAAGAAATTACAGCTTTAAGAAATTAAGCAACTAGTCCAAGAATCAACATGATACTTGGCAAAGCCAGAATGAAAAAGCCAGAACCTACGCTCCTAAGCCACCTTCATAAACCCTGGCTATTTGGCTGAGATATTTGCTATCCTCCCTGCATTTTAACTTCCTTTCCCCACTAAAGAAAGGAGCTAGTTCACAATCTGAGAACTTCTTTTGCTAGAGAAACCTCTGCCTTGGAAAGAAGAGATTAAACCCTAGAGAAGAGAATAAGCATGTTTCAAAAGCCAGAGTTTTAGTCCCAGAGCTCCTCCAGATTTTGACTGTAGCCCCTTCTAATTCACAAAGACGTAGAAATATAGGCTGACCCTTGCTGGGAAACAGGAGCCAAGGGGCTTGGAGTATCTTCTTCCAGTGGCCGGAGAGACAAGACCCCTATCTTTCCTGGAGGTGGTGGAATCTTGAATATTTTGTCCATTTGACCCACATGTTCCAGAAGACGGGAGGCCCCACATTCTGCAATGAACCTGACATAAATAGCAACAAAATAAATAAGAGAAGAATACCTAAGGTCAGAATCCAAGAGGGCAGGGGGGACAAAGATATGACCAGGTTAGGTCACCCAGTTAATCGAAACCCCTTAAGAAGATGAAAATGGGCAGCGCCTGTGGCCCAGTGAGTAGGGCGCAAGCCTCACATACTGAGGGTGGCAGGTTCCAACCTGGCCCCGGCCAAACTGCAACAAAAATTAGCCAGGCGTCGTGGCGGGCGCCTGTAGTCCCAGCCACTCAGGAGGCTGAGGCAAGAGAATTGCCTAAGCCCAAGAGCTGGAAATTGCTGAGAACTGTGACATCACATCACTCTAGTGAGGGCGACAAAGTGAGACTCTGTCACAAAAAAAAAAAAAAAAAAGATGAACACAAGCAGACTTAAAATAAACAAGGCTGTAGAACCATAGAAATAAAGAGAAGAAACCAACATTAGCTCCTCTTGCTGTGCACGGTGATCAAAGGCTTGGGCCATGGACAGGTGGTGTAGACTAAGGTGTAAAGATTAAACCCATTCTAGTCTGTGATTTATCAGCTCTTTACCAGCCAAAAAAGTTCCCTGGGGAAGGAAGAATGTGCATAGGTTCCTAAAAGGAGTTAGGAAGGTGACAGCCAAAGGAAAAGGCAGGAGAGAAAACAAGTAAATGAGGAGGCTAAGGGTGGAGAGAGAGAGAGAGAGAATAAAAAGACTTCTGAGGGGGGAGGTGGGTGGAGGGAGGGGGATTGGTGAGAAT
>CAUYPK010020339.1:0-16217 GCA_963574355.1 Loris lydekkerianus | reverse complement strand
CCCCCCCCCCCGCCATTTTAAACTTTTTTTCCCTTCCCAGTAACCTAATGACTTGTTAGACTGACACCTAATAAACAAAACCCAAGGTGGCTGCATGGATTTCTTCTTGGTAGCCTCAATACCATTCCTGTGATTCAGCATTCACACATGCATACTGAGTTTACTCAAAACTAGTCTGTTCTGCTTCTTCCTCTTCTTCCAGGATGGGGGGTCCTGTGCGATGTGGTCTGCAATCCAAGTCAGGCCTTCCGTCTTTTGTTATTTTTATTTTGTTATCCTTGCCCTCCCCCACCAGAGTCAGGCCTTCTGTCTTTTGTTATTTTTTCTTCTTGCTGATACCCATTTACGACTGGCCCAAGGGGTAAGGCCTGTGGAGCCCCTTACTGTAAGTTACTACTGATAAGTTGTTTGCGTGATTGCTGGAGGACAGATTTACAGAGTTCTGTGAGAGTCTATTGTGATCTTCCTCGGTTTGGTCAGGAGAAGGAGCCCATGTGTTTTTGCTGATGAGTCCAACCCAGAACCCCCAGGGTCTTTTAAGTTGTTTTCATCTGATTGCCGGTTTTTTTGGGGAGAGGCAAACAGGTTGAAGTTTCCTTCTACCTTGCAATGAGGCTGTGTGTTGAACTCCATTTCAAAAGATGACAGTTGCTGCGTTACTCCTAGAAGTTCACCCACCTCCACACTGAGGATCACCCAGATGACATCTCCATAGTAGAGTCCTGTAGCACTGCACATCTGCCACTGTCCCTGATACATTCCTGCTCTGCTGGGGCTGCACATCTGGATGCTGACATCTGCAATCTCTTGGGGCTCTAGCAATCTCACCATCACCATGTTTACATGTCCAAACTGGTGTCCCCTGACACACTGAAGACAAACCCCTGGAGGCCAGGCCTCTGCCCCAGAATTCTAAACCCGCCATGTTTTTATAAACTAAGTATCAGGAGGTATTGATTCCCCTTCTCCTATGGTGACATCTTCAACAAAGGACATAGAGGGTACACTGATGTTTGGGCTCTCAAAGTCATAATAGGTGCCAATTGCTGCTTGCAGGTTCCAGTCGGTCATGTCCAGGAAGAAGGGGCAGTAGGCAGGGTTCAGCTGGAAGCCGAGCAGCCTCTGGAACTCAGAGATGAGCACGTCCTTGTCGGTGGTGCCCAGGCAGCTGAACTTCTGCATCAGCTCTGGGTCCGGGTCCACGTCCATGCGCTCCATGGCGGGGGCCGCCCGCCCACTTCCCCGCCTCCTCACAACAGAGCCACCGCCGCCACCACCCGGCACAGGGACTGGGAGGGGACCCGCTGCCAGCACCACCTCGTAGGGGTAAACTCACTCACTCTCGCGCTCCCTCCCTCCCATCCCCCCAGGGCTGCTGTCCCCGCTGCCCACATTTCTTTTTTAATAAAGAGAACAAAATTCAACATCCCCAAGGTACTGCGTCCATTCACCTTTCCTGCAGAGAAAGGGCTCTAGACTCCAAGGTTCTTCTGGGTTCCTGCTACCACAGCTGTGTTCCCAGCTGTCTGAAGTCCTTCTCGCAATGCCTACCTCATAGGATCGAGGTGGAATTAAACGGTAAGACCCAAAGAAGTAATGCTTATTTCTCCTAATGGTTAATGCTAAAAGTTCATTCAAGTTTTAATTTCTGACAAATGTTTTAGGAGCCAAAATATGTTTATCAGAGAAAGGGAAAAGTTGTCAGTGTTCTCTCGCTCCAGTTAACCTTACTGCGTTCACCAAAGGCTTTTTCCTAACCTACTTCACTGGCAGGTGGCTGGCAGGCTGCAACAGGTATGACTTAATCAGAAGAATAAACAAACGTATTTCAAAGTGAGAGAGAACCTGATGGTAACAACCTCTCTCTCCACTTTCCAGTGCCATTAGTGCTCCTTTCTGCTATCAGGTAAGTGTTTAAGTAAATCTATAAATTCTGTGGGTATTTAACGTTAGAGTGCTACTATAGTCTAGGTGATGTGTGGAGAAGAATTTAAGCTTATTATTCAAATATGTTTTGGAAAGCAGGAATTTTTGACTCAGATATGTACGTACATCAACTATATGCAGAATATAGGCAAATGGCAATTGTATTTTGAGTCTCTGTACTAAAGGAAATTAATGAGAAAGAAAACAGAATGATGACTTCTGAGAAATGTTCTTATCTGTTATAGGATGGACAGCATAACTTTCCTCAAAGAAATTAACATATGATCCTTATCGTCTGTGGAGGCACACCTGAGATTACTTGGTGAATGAGCTAATTAATGTAAGTCAAATTTTTAGGTACACTGGTTCTCAACCTTCCTAATGCCATGACCCTTTAATACAGTTCCTCCTGTTGTGGTGACCCCCAGCCATAACATTATTTTTGTTGCTACTGCTTAACTGTAATTTTGCTACTGTGATGAATCATAATGTAAATATCTGACATGCAGGATGGTCTTAGGCAACCCCTGTGACAGGGTTGTTCGACCCCCAAAGGGGTCACAACCCACAGGTTGAGAACCACTGGTTGAGGACAATGGGTGACACATGTTGAATAAATATTAGCTTCTGCTTACAATACAGAAATACAATTAGTTTCTGCTTACAATACAATACAATTCTTCTTTCTTACAAAAGATCAAAATCTTTCTCCATGAAAGCTTCTGAATCTAAATGGAGCTCATTTCCTACATTTCACAAGGATCAGGTAGTCTACCTTCTGTTTTCTGAGTATGAACTTTCTAACGTAAAGACCAAAGTTCTTCACTTTATGTGTGTGTTTGAGATAGTCTAAAAAATATTTTTCTTTAATAGGAACCCAATGACCTATTTATTTTTTCAATTTATAGATCTGACCTTACAGTCCCACCTCACTGAGTCTCACATCCAAGAAATTTCCAGATACTTAAAATTAAAAACACTTCTGATCACATAATCCATTTTACTTTAATTTGAAGGTTAAGCCATGTTCTATATAAGACAAAAGAATGGGTTTTTGTTTTTGTTTGTTTGTTTTCTGGTTGAGTGGTAAAGAAGAAATTTTAAAAAGAAGAAGAAAAATCTAAGACAAAAAGATGGAGAGTCCTCCTCATACAATGTCCACCCAGGCCAATTCCTTCAAGAGTTTTCCCTGCACTTTTCTTCAAGTATTTTTATAGTTTCATGTCTTAAGTTTAAATCTTTTATCCAGTGAGAGTTAAAGTGGAATTTTTAAAGATAGCCATCTTGGTCAAAAGCAGGTAACTGATCTTAGCCTTTATCTTACTGTGGCTCATTTGTTTTAATAAATGTTTGTACAATACCAGATAGTTTATGTCTTAAAATATATTTTAAGCAAATCACACTAAGTATTATGTTAAATTCATGGTAAAACAAATAAGAATAAATGTTAATAAGGATCAGAGACAAGTTTGTTCAGAAAAAGGCACTAAGTATGTTGAGGTTTAAATTTAAACAATGCATGTTTAATGCATTTGGGAAAGCTCTGTGTGTTTTTCACTGCATTCAATATAGGGCACAATCTGCCCTCTTGGTTTTCTAATTATTATTGGATATCAGCTGTAGTAGCCAAATGAATGAAAAAAAAAAACAAACCAAAAACCTCACTTTTTTTCTAGCCTTTGGTAACTTTTGTGAACATTAACATGTCACAGTGAGTTGCTGTTGCTCAAACATGTTGCTGTCACAAAACTACGTTGCAGACTCCTCTAGTTACATTTTATTAAGCCACTTTTAAGTCAGTTTGGATTTTTCTTTTTTTTGAGACAGTCTTACCATGTCACCCTCAGTAGAGTGCAGTAGCATTACAGTTCATAGCAACCTCCAACTCTTGGGCTTAAGCAATTCTCTTGCCTTAGCCTCCCAAATAGCTGGGACTACAGGTGCCTGCCATACCCCTGGCTATTTTTTTGGTTGTGGTTGTCATTGTTGTTTGGCAGGCCTAGGCTGGTTTCAAACCCGCCAGCTCTGGTGTATGTGGCTGGTGCCCTAGCCTCTGAGCTATAGGCACTGAGCCCAGTTTGGAATTTTTTAAATAAATATTGTGACGTTTTGTTGTTGATAGTATCAGAAGAGCATTTAATTTGTTTCTTCTGAGAGGCTCCTCCAAAACCCGTAGTTGTATGTATACTAATAGCATAAATAATCCAGTTCATATAAATGTATTTGGTATCAAGATTTTTATTTATTCATCACTTCTCATCCTTTTAGCTAAGATCAAATGAAGATTTTTATTGACTGAAATAATTATATACAGGGTTTGTTGAATTAATACATACTTTGATACTAAAAACTGTAGAACATCTGTAAGTCAACCATCCAAGGGATTTTAACAAACTAGTCAACATGCAGAGGCGGTCAACATAAGGAAGTAGGCCTGCTGAACTGGCACATACATATGGTGCATGTCAGTCTATGAAAATTAGGTCAACTTAAGGAGGTGGTCAGTGTAGGGAGGTGGTCAACTATGGAGGTTCTCCTGCATTGCATTTATGTATAGGTACTTTTACAAGCCTTGCAAGAGAGAAGGGATAATTAAGACAAAGGTTCTCATTCCAAAGGAGCTTCTGGTCTAATAAGGGCCCTTAAAAAAAAAAAAAAAAGATAGCTATATCTACATGTATTATAACTATGTTATAGTTATAATATAAACTAAAAAATGACTCATACTACAAAATACAGAATAGATATAACCTGTTAAGGAGAATAAGAAGCTGGGAGACATCACTTGTAACTGGAAAAATCAGAGCTGATTTCATTGAGAAGGTAGCTTTTGACCCCATCTTTGAAGAAAGGGAAAGATTTAGACACATATTAGTGGAAAAGGTGGGAAAGGAATTTACAGAGCAGGAAAGAGCAAGATTAACATCACAGAGATGTGCTTCCCCAAGATGTCGAGTGGAGGAGGAGTGGGGAGATGAGTTTGGTAAGTCGTGTTGGGGTCATGCCACAGAGAGCCTGAAAGGCCGGACAGGTGATTTGGGTTTTATTCACTAAGCAATTTTCAAGCAGAGGAAAGACCAGCACTGTGTTGTGGTACTAGGACAATGAGTAGATACACAGAGGGAGCTACTAGAGCAGAGCAAAACTAGCAAGAGCCAAAATTAGGGTAGTAATAATAAGAATGGAGAGAAAGTCAGAATGGTGATATGCCATGATGGTGGCATTTCTGTGCACAATTCTCTAAAAATTTTGTGGTTTTGGCATTAATATATACACAGAAGTCTGCTTTTTGTTGTTGTTGTTGTTGTTGTTGTTTGTTTTTTTGCACACAGAAGTCTGAAGGTGGTTTGTATTCTAAGCTGGTTTTATGGAAGCGCTCAGTCCTAGGGTTCCTTCTCAGGTCCACCCTCTCCCTGTGCTTACCATTCTTCTTTTGTTGCAGGCGGTAGGAATGGAATCGCTTGCTGGGCTTCAGCAGTTGCCACCACCCACTGCATCCCATGGGATTTTCATTCCTCCATAAGCCTTGCTGCTGAGTGTCAAGCAGTGTCCCCATATCCATGTTTTTTCTGTGCTGCTGAAAATAAACCCAAGGGCCCTTACCTTTCAAAAGTTTTAAAAACTCTGTAAAGCCACAGCACTCTACCCAGGGCGACAGCTTGAGGCTCTGTCTCAAAAAAAAAAAAAAAGTTTTAAAAACTGTTAGTCTTTATAAGGAGACCTTTGAGGGTAGTAATGGATATGGAAAAATTGAAAGCTTATATAATAGGCAAAATTTTCCACAGTGTTCAAAGATAGGGTTATACTTCTTTTATTTTTTCATTTAATTGCCCTGGCCCTATTACGCCTCAATAGCATAAAGTCTAGTACTCTCCTCTTGAGGCAACCCATTCTCCAACAGTTAGTTACTAGTTATTCAATAATTCTAGAGGTCAGTACTCCTTGTGATGCTAGGTATAAAGGGAATGTGATTCTGATCAGTTCCCTAATACTGTTGTTTCTCACTGCTCTGTGGAATCACTAGATTGAAGCCTGGTCCCTCAACCACCTGATGAATGAGGCTTGCTCACTTACTGTGATGACACTTTAACTTGTTTAGATTCTAGCAGAGGCAGCAATAATTCTTCGAGGGAGGACCAACCCACTTCCTTAGTGCCAGGTTCTTTCATGATGCTCTAAATTGGGACTACTAAGTTTCAGATGTTAACAATCAGCTCCTTCGGCTCCTATGTGCATCCACATCCCAGTGTGGAATCCAGCCCCCGGAGGGCTTGTGGAGGACATTGTAGAATCTTTTCACTAATAAACCCCTAATTGTCCTCCTTCCCTAAGGGTGAGACACCTTTCTTTAGCTACTCAAAATGCAGAGGGTCTTAGCAATGGGGCCTACCCACCCTATACTTGCATGAACTAAGGGAAATTTAACTTAAATGATTCTTCACACAATCAAGAGGATCTGTTTCAAGGTTATTTTCTATCTCTGCCCAAATGGCAAAGCAATTATAAACTTCTCTTGCTAAAGAAGAAATAAACCACAAATTTAATCTCTATTTAAACATGCCTCTTAGTAGAATATTTTACTATACTTAAAAAGTTTTAAAACCTTATAAACGTATAGTGTCTTCTGATCTTTTGATTTCCTTTTGAGATGAAAATACAAGACAACTTAGGAAATACTGCTAACATTACTTCTACACCATCCAGAATGAATAGCATTAACATTTATTGATGGTTTGCTATGTGCCAGGCTAAGTGCTCTATATATACTATCTTGTAAGGGTAAAATAATTTTTTTTTTTTTGAGACAGACTTTCACTATGTACTATGTCACCCTCAGTAGAGTGCCGTGGTATCACAGCCCACAGCAACCTCAAACTCTTGGGCTTAAGCAATTCTCTTGCCTCAGCCTCCCAAGTAGCTGGGACTATAGGTGCCTGCCACAATGCCCAGCTATTTTTTTCTTGTAGTTGTCACTGTTGTTTGGCAGACCTGGGCCAGGCTGGGTTCGAACCCGCCAGCTGTGGTGTATGTGGCCAGCTCCCTAGCCGCTGAGCTATAGGCGTCAAGCCAGGATAAAATAATTTTTGAAGTGGTATATATATATGTATGTATTTTGAGACAGAGTTTCACTATATCACCCTTGGTAGAGTGCCTTGGTGTCCTAGCTCACAGCAACCTCAAACTCTTGGGCTCAAGTGATTCTCTTGCCTCAGCCTCCCCAAGTAGCTGGGACTATAGGCACCTACCACAACACCTGGCTATTTTTTGTTGTAGGTTTCATTGTTGTTTAGCTGGCCCAGGCTGGGTTCGAACCCGCCAACTTCAGTGACTAGAGCCATAACCACTGTGCTATGGGTTGCTGAACCTAAAGTGGTATATTCTTATTTTACAGATGAAAAAACTGAGACTTAATTTGCCCCCAGATAGACAACTAGTAAGTGTCAGAAACAAGCTTAAATCAATGTCTAACTACCCTGCATTCAGTAGGTGCCAGTGTTTGTTTATTGATTGACTGAATCACTACTTATTTTCTAAATATGCTTGATAACTACCTTTTAAGTTTAGCTATCAAGCAGATTACTAGCATTAAAAAAATTGCCATTTGAGTGACCCAGATAAACATCATTAATCATGGATATCATGTACCCCCAATACAATTAATTAAATAAGATATGTTACCTCTATAAGAGTGTTATTCAAAATTCATAACCTCATTCTAATTGTGACAGGTCCGAATTGAGGGACATTTTACAAAAGAGTCCTAACCAGGACTCTTCAAAAGCTTCAAGGTCATAGATACAAGGAAAGACTGAGAAATATCAAATTGGAAGAGGGTAAGGAGACATAATGAGCAAATGCAAGCTAATAATCCTAGATTAGATCCTGGAACAGAAAAAGGACACCAATGGAAAAATGAGGGAAATCTGAATAGTTAATAGTATCTAGGGGTGTCCAACACTTTTTTTCTTTGCCACACATTGGAAGAATAATAGTTGTCTTGGAACACACATTAAATAAGGAAAGCTAGTTAGCAAAAAAAAAAAAAAAAAAAAAAATCTGTGCTTTTCATGATATCTGACATCACAGATAAACCAAAAAATGCTCACAAAAATCAACATGCCCCATGGGCCACAAGTTGGACATCCTTGTTAATACCCTTGTTAATTTCTAAGTTTTGATAAATATGCCATGTTTATATAAGAAATTAAATGTTAGAGGAAATTGGGTGAATGAAATATGAAAACTCTTTATACTATCTTTGTAACTCTTTTTGAAATCTAATATTATTTCAAAGTAAGATGTTAATAGAATTGTCACTTGTAGCAGTCGTTAATATAGTATTACTGTCTTATTATGAGGGCAAAGTTGGTCCTAGTGATAATTCTTAGCTTTAGATCCAGAAGAGAAATCAGGTTAAGGAAATAAACTTACTTTGTTGACATGAAGGCCCGCCATTTTAGATGTATGACATTGCAGTTAGAATATACAATCACATTCTTAGCCTGTTTGGATATTCCTTTTTTCCTGAAGTTTTAAAGGAGGAGCTTCTAAAACTCATGTTAGTGAAATAGAAGGACTCTTGTTCCTACAGACAAGGATTTGTCTTCCTCTGTATCCCTTGAAAGAAAATTAAATCAGCATGACTTTTTCCATCTCAGATGGGTTTTGTCATAGAAAGAAATATGTTTCCTAGAGGATAGAATGAAATGTGGGGTTGTTCAGTTTTTTCTCCCAGGATATGATTTCAACTCAAAAAACCTAAATTCATCAATGCCAGAGAGAGATTTGGATGTGAAGTATCTTTATTTCCTATTAAAAAGGGGACATAAATACTCCTGTCATGACTATTTTGACATTTAAAGTATATAGCCCTAGTTTTACAACCAGGAATTTTATTATCATGGCTCTATATAGATTAAATGAATTATCCAGTATGATACGTTTTGTGTGTTTCAACAGTTTGTGTTTTTTAAGCTTGTGTCTAGGTTTGCAGTAGGTTCCCAGGGAATGTTAATATCTGTAAAGTCATTTACAATTAAGAGAATTCTTTTCTCCTGCACATTTTTCATTCAATTGTAACAACTTTAAGAGGTAGATGAGATGTTTAGCCATCAAATTACAAATGAGAATAGTCAAAAAGGTAAATGATAAGCCCAAGCTTGGATGGCTACTAAATACCAGAATGAGGAGACTTAATTCAAAGTCTTAGCAGCCAAGTTACTTAGCAATGTGGCAGAGCTCGTAAATGGCAGAACTTAGATTTGAGCTCAGATCTATCTGGCTCCAGCTCTTCCCACGGTACCCTGAAATAGAATGGGCAAGATTAGATATGGCAGTGAGTGTCTCAATGTGAGTGAGGGCTGGGTGTGAGTGAGCATGATTCATCAGTTTAGGTGCTAGCCCATGGAGAGATAAATCTAGAAACAGACCTGGGCTACAGTGAAAATAAATACTATGTATTGCATAGAAGGAAATGTGAAATAAAGATAGGATACATAGGGAATCATTTGAAAGGAAAAGGCAGGAAATAGGATATTATAAATATTAAAGCCGAGTCCATGCTTTGAGATATCAGAACACCTGACTTGCTGGGGTTTAAATGGCAAGTGTTTGATATGTAAAACATCTGAAAATAAGATGTCATAGACCTAGTCATTGGGGTAGGAAGTGGAGAGGCAAGGCAACTAACTGGGAGCAGAAACCCGGCATTGAGAAACTAGGGACAATAGTTGTAATTCAGTCATTGAGAATATAGGGGACCGGTTGGTGTAGTGGCTCACGCCTGTAATCCTAGCACTTTGAGAGACTAAGGCAGGAAGAACTCTTGAAGGCAGGCATTTGAGACCAGCCTGGACAATAATAATTCCTCATCTCCACAAAAATATTAAAAAAATAAAAACCAGGCACAGTGATGCACACCTGTAGTACTAGCTACTCAGGAGTCTTAGGCAGAAGGATTGCTTGAGCCCAGGAGTTTGAAGTTACAGTGAGCTATGATGATATCATTGCACTCCAGCTCAAGGGACAGGATGAAACTCTGTCTCAAATAAATAAATAAATAGTCAAAGAAACTAGTAGCAAATGGGACTTGATGACAGACCACTGAGGTTGATTGTCTGAAGTACCCTCCTCTGAAGTCAGGATTGATGCCAAATTAAAGGTTCAGCACTAAGCCTAGAGGTTGAAAGTAAGCAGCTTTACCAGTCAGGGCTAGGGATGTTTAAAAAAAAAAAGAGAGAGAGAGAGAAAGTACTATGGTTTGTTGTTTTTTTTTTCCCCTCAGCTAATCTAGTACAATGGTTCTCCAATTACTGACCCCAGAATAGCAATATCAGCATAACCTGGCTAGAAATGCAAATTCCTTGGCCTAATTCCAGACCTATTGAATCAAAAACTCTGTGGTTGAAAAATACAATTAAACTCAAAGGGTGGGGAGGGAGGAAAGAGAGGAATTGGTAAACTCTCATCTAACAGGTACAGCATAAGGGTCTGTGGAGCACCTCCTGGGTGAAGGGCACAACTACAATTTGGACTCTACCTAACAAACGCAAACAGTGTAACCAAATCATCTGTACCCTCATGTTAATCTGAAATATATATATGAAAATCATTCTGGGATAGCAGCATGCTAAAGTTTCAGAACTACTGATGTGTAATGGATGATGTTTGTCCCATAAAACTTACGGGTGGCTTTATAGGCAGACAGAAAGCAAAACTTTAAAAAGAAGAAGCTTTTTTTTTTTTTGAGGCTTTCCAACCTCTATTCTTTGTTTATGTGAGGATTATATAAGCTAAATAAAGAGACCCCTTTGGCATGGTCACAATAGAATATTGGGGTTAAGCACAATGGATTTTTCTTTGTGGGTTAGTACTTTTTTTTTCTCTCTCTGTCTGCTCTTTTCTGTCCTACTTTAAAGAACAAAACTAGTAGATCACTGTCTTACAAGGTTGAATGGCCTATCATGGGCCAGTCATTAAATGTCTCATTTTGGCTACTTAGAATGAATATCCTTTTTCCAAGATTCTAAGAGATTTATTTAAATGAACATAAAATATCAAGATTAAGTGCATGGCAGATGTTAAATGGACTAAAATGAAAACAAATATTGCACTTAGAAGTACAGGAGTTGATGAAGAAAGCACATGTGGATTTTAGAGCCAAATTATGAAATCAGTAAACAAAGTCTGCATGCCTGTCTCATGCCAGGCACTTTGCTAGGCACTATGTGTACTATAAGTGCACTGTAAGTACTATGATTTTTTTTAAGCTAATCTGGTACTGTGGTTCTCCAATTACTGACCCCAGAACAGCACTATCCACTGGGAATGTAGCAGTGGAAAAAACACATAAAAGCTCCTGACTTTGTAGAAACTGACATTCTAGATGAGAAGAGAGATACTCATCAAGAAAATAAAATATATAGTATGTTAAATAGTAAGAGAAAGTACAATTTTAGACAGTGTGGCTAACTAAGGCCGTGTTGAGAATATGACATTTGAATAAAGAACAGGGAGGCATAAGGGAGAATGCCATGTGGATCCCGTGGAAGGGTCTTGTCAATAGAGAGAGCAGCAAATAGAACCTTGATGTAGGCAGATGCCTAATGCACTTGAGCAACAGCAAGGTAAATATGGCTAAAGTGCTGTACACTGGGAGCAGGGGTTAGGAGAGTAGTATATAAAACAAAATATACACAGATGTTTAACATACCATTCTTTTTCTTTTTTTTCTTTTTTTTTTGAGACAGAGTCTCACTATGTCATCCTCAGTAGAGTGCCATAGTGTCACAGCTCACAGCAATCTAAAACTCTTGAGCTTAAGCGATTCTCTTGCCTCAGCCTCCCACATAACTGGGACCACAGGTGCCCACCACAACGCCTGGCTATTTTTTGTTGCAGTTGTCATTGTTGTTTAGCTGGCCCCAACCAAGTCTGAAACCACCAGCCTTGGTATATGTGGCTGGTGCCGTAACCACTGTGCTACAGGCACTGAGCCAGCATACCATTCTTTCAACTTATCTGTATTTCCAAAATTTCTTACCCAAAACATGTGGGAAAGTAAAGCTATAGTAATTTAGATACTATAGTATTAGTCCAGGATAGAAAATAGATAAAGAGAACAGAGAAGGGAGCCCAGAAATAACCTATGTGTATAAAGACATTTGGTATATGAGAGAGGAGGTACCAAAGCTCAGAGGCAAAAGGATGGACTTATAAATGAATTGTACTAGAGCTGTGGTTATTTATAGGGAAGAAATGAGATTGGACCTTCAGTTTATATAATCTGCAAAAATAAATTTCAGGTTGATTAAAGACCTAAATGTGACAGGGAAAATGTAATACTTTTAAGAAAGCATCTTAATGACCTTGGGATAAGAGTGATTTCTTCAATGATGTTAATATAGTAGCAGTATTTATATAGTTCTTACTATGTACCAGGCACTATTCTATGTAAATGCTTAACACATATTAACTAGGGCCAAGTGCAGTAGCTCACACCTGTAATCTTCGCACTCTGGGAGGCTAAGGGAGGTGGATTGCCAGTGATCAGGAGTTCCAGACCAGCCTGAGCAAAGCAAGAACCCATTTTCACTAAAAATAGAGAAACTGTAGAGAAGCTAACTGAGCACTGTGGATGGCACCTGTAGTCCCAGCTGCTCAGGAGGCTGAGACAAGAGGATTGCTTGAGCCCAAGCTATGACATCATGGCACTCAACCCCAGACCGACTGAGTGAGACTATCTCAACAAATAAACAACAACAACAAAAAAACCCAAACCCATTTATTAATTAAATTAGTTCTCAAGATAAACCTATACTATATGGCCTATATTTTATAACTGGGGAAACTGAGGCATAATGAGATTAACTAATTTCTTTAAGGTCATATGACTAGTGAATGATAAAGCCAGAATAAGGATCAAAGTCTTCTTGCTCCAGAATTTCTACTCTTAACTACTTCATTAAACCAATCTCCAGAATATAAAAACAAAACAAAAAAAGGAAAATATTCATAAATTAATTCAACTGTATTAAAATTAAAAACTTCTGTTTGTTAAATGACTTTGTAAGGAAACTACAAGTCAAGCCACAAACTGGTAGAAGATAATTATAACACATGAAACTGACAAAGGGTTGCTTTTCCAGAAATATATAAAAGACTACAAGTTAATGTCAAAAATACCTGGGCAAACGCTTCATAGAAGAAAAAACTCAATGGCCAATAACTGAAAATATGAAAATAATCAAAAGAATGCAATTTAGATCCAAGATGGCAGCCAAGTAACAGCTTCCCTGCAACAGGGCACGGTGAGTCTGAGGAGATAAGACTCCAGGCATCTCTGGCTGGTGGGATCTGCCTATAATCATCCCTTTGAGGCTACAGGGAGTCAGCAAGGGACTTCTGGACCCCAAGAGAAAGACAAAAACAGTGGAAAACTGGCAAGTGCTTGCATGTGTTCAATAGACCTAATCCCACCGGCAGCCATAAGTACAAGCAGCAGTGAGACTGCAACCTGGAAAGGCCTTACCTGTGAACTGTTTCGATGTTTTTGGACTTGGCACTCAGTTGAACTGCCTTGGTGGGGACTGAGGGGCCTTACAGCCTTAATCCTCAGGGGCAAAGTGAGACCGGTTTTGGCACACTGGAGCCTTGGGCTGTTGCCCTGGGTAGAGTGCCGTGGCATCACAGCTCATAGCAACCTCAAACTCCTGGGCTTGGTGCCGTCCTGACCTCCATAAGAGCTGCACCGCGACCCCCAACCCGCGATCCATGCCCGCCGGGTCTCTGCATGCCCTGACCAGGAACTGCGAGAGCCTCGCAACCCTATGTCCTCCCTCCTGTACCCTCCCTGCCTCCACACTGGCCTGCCCATTTGGCCAGGGAGTCTGGTAGCCGCATGCCTTCCGGAGCCCTCCCTCCCTCTGCACAGAGCCCTTCTCCTGGCCAGAGACTGCTGCAGCCTTGGGTTCTCTGTGCAAAAGTCTCTAGGCACCAGGAACTCCCAGAGCCATGCACACCACCTCCCACCCTGTTGCTGGATCTGGGTGTGTCACACTCTGGAACTGCTTCAACAACCAGAACTTCCTGGCTGGGGCAGCCTCAGAGGAACTACACTTTATAGAGTCACTCCCTACAAAGATCCAGCAACAATAGAGTGATCCTGCTGGGGTCTAATCTTGGAGAGACACCTCCCCAACTCTGAAGAGGCAACAGTGAAAAACAATCATGAGGTGAAATCAACAGAAAAACTCTGGCAATATGAATAATCAGAGTAGATCAACTCCCCCAAGGATCAATGGGTCAGACACAGCACAAGACACAGCACAAACAAATAGCTGAGATGTCAGAAATCAAATTCAGAATCTGGATAGCAAATAAGATCAAATTAGAATTCCAAGCAGTAACCCAAAAGATGTCTCAAGAATTCAACGAATTCAAAAACCAAATGACCAAAGATTTTGACACATTGAGACAAGAAGTTGCAGCCCTCAAAGATCTGAGAAACAAAGTGGAATCCCTCAGTAACAGAATGGAGCAAGCAGAAGAAAGGATTTCTGACATTGAAGACAAAGCTTTTGAATGCTCCCAAACACTCAAAGAGGAAGAGAAATGGAAGGCAAAAACAGATCACTCTCTCAGAGAGCTCTGGGATAATTCTAAGAAAAACAATATTCATCTTATAGGGATCCCTGAAAGTGACGAAGTGGCTTCACAAGGCACAGAGTCTCTTCCCCATGAGATTATGAAGGAGAACTTTACAGACATGCCAAGAGATTCTGAAATTCAGATAGCAGACAGTTTCAGAACTCCAGCATGATTCAACCCAAATAAGACATCCCCCAGACACATCATAATCAATTTCACTAAAGTTAACATGAAGGAGAAAATTCTGAAAGCAGCCAGATGAAAGAAAACCATCACCTACAAGGGCAAAAATATTAGAAAAACTGCAGATCTCTCTGCTGAAACCTTACAAGCTAGAAGAGGATGGTCATCAACTTTTAATCTCCTAAAACAAAATAACTTTCAACCCAGGATCTTATACCCAGCTCAACTGAGTTTCATTTATGACAGAGAAATTAAATACTTCAAAGACATTCACATGTTGAAGAAATTTGCCATAACTAAACCAGCTCTCCAGGGTAGTCTCAAACCTATCCTCCATAAAGACCAGCATAATCCTCCACCACAAAAATAAATCCACCCAGAAAAACTTGATCAAATTCCAACTTCCACAGTCGCAAAAGGTTTGAAAATGTCCACCGGATTCTCGAAAGGCTTATGAATATTCTCAATTAATGTGAATGGTTTAAATTGTCCTTTAAAGAGGCACAGGTTGGCTGACTGGATACAAAAACTCAAGCCAGATATCTGCTGCATACAAGAATTGCATCTTACATTAAAAGACAAATATAAACTCAAGGTGAAGGGATGGTCATCTATACTCCAGGCAAATGGAAAGCAAAAAAAAGCAAGCATTGCAATCCTATTCACAGATGCAATAGGCTTTAAACCAACCGAAATAAGGAACGATAAGGATGGACACTTCATATTTGTTAAAGGTAATACTCAATATGATGAGATTTCAATTATTAATATTTATGTACACAACCAGAATGCACCTCAATTTATAAGAGAAACTTTAACAGACATGAGCAACTTGATTTCCTCCAGTTTCATAATAGTTGGAGATTTTAGCACCCCTTTAGCAGTGCTAAATAGATCCTCCAAAAAGAAGCTAAGCAAATAAATTTTAGATTTAAACTTAACCATTCAACATCTGGACATAACAGACATCTATAGAACATTTCATCCCAACAAAACTGAATAGACATTCTTCTCATCAGCCCACAGAACATACTCCAAAATCGACCACATCCTAGGCCACAAATCTAACCTCAGCAAATTGAAAAAAACAGAAATTATTCCTTGCATCTTCTCAGACCATCATGGAGTAAAAGTTGAACTCATTAACAACAGGAACCTGCATACACATACAAAAACATGGAAGCTAAACAACCTTATGCTGAAGGATACATGGGTTATGGACTAGATTAAGAAGGAAATCACCAAATTGTTGGAACAAAACAACAATCAAGACATGAACTACCAGAACCTCTGGGATACTGCAAAGGCAGTCCTAAGATGGAAATTTATAGCACTGCAAGCCTTCCTCAAGAAAATGGAAAGAGAGGAAGTTAATAACTTAATGGAACATCTCAAGCAACTGGAGAAGGAAGAACACTCCAACCCCAAACCCAGCAGAAGAAAAGAAATAACCAAAATCA
>CAUYPK010020337.1:0-11963 GCA_963574355.1 Loris lydekkerianus | reverse complement strand
GGTCTCCAGTGTTTCGTACGTGTGAGGGAGTTGATAGGAATCCACTTGGGGTCTCCAGTGTTTTGTACCCATGAGGGAGTTGATAGGAAACCCACTGGGGTCTCCAGTGTTACGAACGTGTGAGGGAGTTGATAGGAAACCCACTGGGGTCTCTAGTGTTAGGTACGTGTGAGGGAGTTGATAGGAAACCCATTGGGTTCTCTACCAGTGAGGGAGTTGATAGGAAACCCACCGAGGTGTCCACTGTTACGTATGCGTGAGGGAGTTGATAGGAAACCTACTGGGGTCTCCAGTGTTATGAACGTGTGAGGGAGTTGATAGGATACCCACTGGGGTCTCCAGTGTTAGGTACGTGTGAGGGAGTTGATAGGAAACCCACTGGGGTCTCCAGTGTTTCGTACGTGTGAGGGAGTTGATAGTAAACCCACTGGGGTCTCCAGTGTTTCGTACGCGTGAGGGAGTTGATAGGAAACCCACTGGGGTCTCCAGTGTTAGGTACGCGTGAGGGAGTTGATGGGAAACCCACTGGGGTCTCCAGTGTTTCGTACGTGTGAGGGAGTTGATAGGAAACCCACTGGGGTCTCTAGTGTTAGGTACGTGTGAGGGAGTTGATAGGAAACACACTGGGGTCTCTAGTGTTAGGCACGCGTGAGGGAGTTGATGGGAAACCCACTGGGGTCTCCAGTGTTTCGTACAAGTGAGGGAGTTGATAGTAAACCCACTGGGGTCTCCAGTGTTCCGTTAGTGTGAGGGAGTTGATAGGAAACCCACTGGGGTCTCTAGTGTTAGGTACGCGTGAGGGAGTTGATAGGAAACCCACTGGGGTCTCCAGTGTTTCGTACATGTGAGGGAGTTCTTGAGGTGGCTTCATTCAGGTGACCACCAGACTAAGAATCTGGACACTGAGTGTGTAGATGTTGACCCAGCCGTGGTTTAGTGAGTGGCCCTAAGTCATTCAGAGCCTCAGTAATCATCTTGGTGATTAAGATGAAGAAGTTGGATGATTATAATGGTCTCTAAATTTCATCTTCCCTGAGAAGCACATTTTTTGAAAGAGTATCTTAAGCAGGAGATGTTGTATAAAGCCTGGAGCTGCTGCAAAGGAGGGGAGGAGGCAGGAGAGAGGAGCTGAGGGAGGGGGTATGGGAGGCGGGAGGTGGAGGGAGCCTCAAGAGCCCTGCGCACCTGCCCCAGCCTTGGTGCATCTCGTGGGAGCCCCAGGCCCTGGGGATCCCTCCTTTCAGGTATGCACATTCTTTTAGTCTTCCTGAGGAAATAATATAAATAACTTTTTTTCTAGGTAATCAGATTTTTAGATTTTTATTTCCATATACTGAGTTTTCCTTTAAAAGGAAAAAACCTGGGCCTCAATTTATTTATGAAATCTTTGTTAAGAAAAGAATGATGGCTGTGTGTCTTTCATTCCGCTGCTCAGATTCTGTGGTTTCTCCGTTTCTGTGACATCACATCCCTGATCCAGCCCTTCCACTGCTGTGACCTAAGTAATCCCCAGTTCCCTGTCAGCTTTGTTCTCAGCCATTCTCATCGTGTGTGTGTGTGTGTGTGTGTGTGTGTGTGTGTGTGTGTGTGTGGTTCCATTTGAATGTATATGTAATGTTAGATACATAGAGAAAAACAATTGCTGGAGCTCTGTTGATATTATTTTTGTATTTATGAATTAAGGGGGTAAAGCCTGGCTTCTGCTAGTTCATATTAGAATTCTCTACTGCGTGGAACTCACACCAATGAAGGGCAGGCAGTGATTTTAGTTGGTATGCGATGTTTTACTTTCCCAGATAAATGTGTTAATCAAACATAGCTATTAAATCGATTTCATGTATAGGACTTAACAAAGAACATAATTATTTTTTTTAAAAAAACTTTATTGATATAAATAAAAATTAGAAACAAATAATAGTCCAGGTGGTATGCAGATCAGGCCAAAACGGAGAAGATGCTACTGTCAAAGCAAGTTAGAGAACCAGAAATTAGTTGTGCCTGTTCTAGAACACCCTGGAACTGCGAGGCGTTCATCTTCCATGGATGCTTTCACTTGATGTGAAGTCTTGGAGAGTCATTCCTGCGTTCCCCACACTCCTGCCCGGTGCCCCGTGGTGTGGCTGCCTCACACTTTGTATATTCCTTTCTCCTTGTCGGAGTTTGTTGTCATGTTTGTACCCGACTGTACAGAGTTACCGTTCCCATGTTGCCCCCCACCCCTCTATTTTACTAACCTTGTGGGACACACGCCAGGAAGCCCTGGGTCTCAGGTCAGTTCCTGTTTCCCCAGGGGCTGCACCCCACAGCAGGCCCTGGTAGCACACCCACCTAGGGCAGCGTCCACAGGAACGTAGAGGACGCACGTCCTGCTGACTGAGGGCAGCACTGGAGACAGGGCAGGGAAGCCGGGAAGTGCTGGGCTGGCGTCTCTGAGAAGTGCGCGCTCTGGGCTCACTGTTGCTATGTGTCACCTGCTGGTCAGCAGAAGGGATCCCAAAACTCAGGCTTGCGCTCAGCCTCACCTTCCACAAACAGCACCACCAAAGGGACCGCAGCAGTCCGCTGAAAACGCCAGCCTCCTGTGCCTGACCGCCACTGATACCAATGCAAAATCACTGTTGCCGCATTATGCTTGCCATTTGCAGTTAGCCATGGTCAGAGTGGGTAAAGTTTAAGTTTTAAAATACATTTCAGCAAAATACAAAACACTGGGCTGGGAAATTTATGATTAAGGCTAATAGAAGCTGTCACACCCTTGTGTCATAGAAATGAGCTGATGTTTCCAGCATGGTTGAAACTCCTTGTGTTGAACCTCCACGTCAGCGTGGTAGTATGAAGAAATAGGCAGCACTGTGTATGTTTTGATGTTTGGTCTCCTGCAAGTTTCTCTTCCCATGAACGGTGGAGGCGATCTGCGCAAGACAGTGCCTGGAATGGTCGTGGGCGCTGGTGCCCTTTTCCATCCTGTCCCCTGGTTTGGTCCCTGCCCTTCTGCTCATGTCACAGCTCATGGTCCCGTGCTTTCAGCCCAGTACCGTCCAGTCTTTGTCATGTCTGCTGCTGGCCTTCCCATGTCAACACAGGCGTCCAGGCCCTCATCAGTCTCACGCAGCACCGATGCCCAGCCCTCACGCAGTGCCTGACTGGTGACAGCCACCCAGCAGATGACTCAGCCGCGTGACACGGGCGAGCTGGTCACAAACGGTTTTCACTGTGTACAGTCTGTCCAGAGCCGTGAGGGTGACTGAGTGTCTGTGCGCCCTTTGTAAACTGTCTCCACTGGCTCCGTGTGCTCCATCTGCACTGCCAGGGTTAGTCCTTGGCGGACTGTCCTGCCCCTCGCTCACCCTCACAGAAGGGCTGGCCCTTAGGCCTACAGGGAGCGTGTGGGCACATGGAGCTCTGGACCATGTCAGAGTCAAGCTTGCCTGTCGCTCCTGTTTCCCCCTCCCCACCTTCCCTCCTGCTTTACAGCACCAGCCCCTGCACACCAGCTGCAGGCACCCGGACCCAGGCTGTTCAGACCACCCCCAGATTAGCTTTGTTTTGTCTTCTGTACCCCCCCCATTTGGACTTTGGCCTGGCCCCCCAGGCACTCTTCAGCCCCCTGGTCAGGGAAGCAGGGGTCCCGTTGCTGTCTTCTCTGAGGAAACTTCTGGCACCCCAGCCCACTCCCTTTGTGCTGTTCAGGAAAGGACAGGTGGCTGCAGGATTGCTTTTGACCTGTGTCACTTTAGTCTACTTGTACAAAAGAAATGCAGGGACACACACGCCTTACCACGCACACACGTGTGGTGTCCAGCTCAGAACCTTCCTTGACTGATCACCCGTGTACTATAGTAAGTTTCCTTCACTTGTTTTTTTCTGCTCTAAATTCTGTTTGGTGGCCTGAGAAGAGGGGTAGAAGCAGAGAAAACCCTAGTTATGAATGATGGTGAGGAAACAACCTCAGGGAATCTTCCTGGGCAAACTCATGACGTCTCTGAGTAATTATCAGGGCCCCATTCAGCACTGTCGTCCTCCCAGAGTCAGCCTCTAATGACCGTCAGTTTGACCCTAGATGCTTAGGGCCAAGAGACCTCTCAGATCTGCCAGCTCCTCCCTGAGCATTAGAGACCACAAGTGAGAGGCAGTGCATTATGAAAGGGCAGGGGAGAAGTTCAGGTTGGAGTCTTGCCTCTGCACCCAGGGGACCGCATGCATGCGTTGTGGGCAGGGCCCGACACAGCTGTGGGACGGTGTTTCCTGAGGCAGCAGAAGTGACTGGTGCCTGAACAGATTTTGTAAATTTTGCATGAATTCTCACACATAAAACTTGGTAGACTTGACATAGAAATCTAGATTTGCCAAGTAATTGTGAAAGGCCAGAAAAAGTGGGGACCAAGGTGACATTCCTGTGAGGTAGCACTGGCGGAGCAGAAAAGCGGCTACTCTTGGGGTGGGCTTGTGCTGGAGACCCCAGGACTCCCTGTCAGGGAGGAAGTCACCTGAGGACATGGCAGCCTCCAAGGACACTCAGAGTCCACCTGTGCTGTACAGAGAGTCTCAGCCCAAATCAAGTCTCTGTTCACAGGTGGATAAATCTGTTGGAGTGTGCACAGAGGCACAGGGACGAGGCCACCAGGTGGGCAGAGCCTCCCGCCTGACCTCTGGGCACACCTGTCCTCTCTGTCTGCCACCTCAGCCTTTCCTGCTAATTACTTGCTTACAAAGACCCAAATGTTTTGAGCAAGGGTCCACAGCAAATGAAAAGCACACATGTCCCGCAAGACAGCATGGGCCCACCTGGCCCCTAGTCTGGTATGCATAGCCCTGGTTTTCACCTGCACTCCTCAGGTAGTGCCCAGGTAAGGCCAGAGTGGGACCAAGGCAGTTGCCACCAACATGGTCAATTCAGGGTGACTTGGCTGTCTTCCCAGAAGTGACATTCCTGCAGGTTGACAGCCTATGGCCGGGGTTTTGCGTATCTTGTGAATTGTGCTGCGTCTGTCTCACAGGCTGCTTGCTACCCATTCTGTCCTGACACAGCCTGCTAGATTTGACTTTACCTTATCGGCATTTGGCTAATTTACAGGCTGTGTGCAACATGTCTTCTTAGGTTCATCCATGCTCTGCAGCACACTTGAGTGTCCTCAGTTATCAGGTAGGGCTCCCACTGGGCTCCCTCCTGCTCCTTACTCACTGGGCCTCTCTGCGTTTCATTGCTGGGTAATCTCTGTGAGCACCCAAGCTTGCAGCTCCTCTCCAAGGAAGGAAACGAACATCTCTCAAGCATCTTCTCCATCCCAGGAATTTTGCTAGGCATTCCCACATATATCGAAAATATCCCCAAATGGAGGAATCAGTCATAATTCACAAATTAGGAAGATATGACTGACTTGCCCACGGCCACATTGCCAGTAAGTAGGTCCAGGTGCCAAGTGTCCATGTCAGCTCCAAGCCCATCGTGCTGTAATTGCCTCCTTACCCCTATTTAACATATCTTCTAAGTGTCACTACTTTTTGCACCTTTGGAAGTAGAGGCCTTATGTTAGTGTTAGCCTAGACACGCTGGCCACTTGTAAATGCTTGCCTATTTTCAAAATTTCCTATTATTTTTGTGTGCATTTTAACTTTTTATCTTGAATTCTGACCAAGTCACAGGCACTTTGGGGCTGTTGTTAAGGCTTTGACAAATCTGGAGTGTTTAATGGTAGATTGACCTGCCAAGAAACATAAAGAAGAAATGCCCAGAAAATTTGCAGTTTGGGAGTTGAAGCAATCACATTTACAGTCAGAGAAATTTATCTGTATTTGGCAGAACAGAAATAAAAGTCATTCCAGTCTAATAGATAAACTATGCACACATACATCTTTGAGAAATACTTACTCCCAACTTGATAGAATATAAATTTTCAGAAAGAGTAGTGTGTTGGCGTCTGTGCCTACACCGATTAGTAACTCGATAGATGACTTCCCTGCATGGGACTTTGCTCAGCTGAGAGAGTGGAGTGTGGCTTGCACCGTGGTCCAGGCAGTCCAAATCTCTGGTCTGTCTGCTATTTTGAAACATACATAGCAAGCGAAAGAAACGACATTCAGGCTTGAAGAATCGTATTTTATCCTAAGATTTCTGTTTTAATTTGAGCTCCCCTCCCATCTCTTTGAGAACTTTGTCTTCTGCTGAACAGTGATTTTCTTCTGCAGTTTTCACACAGACCAGTGGACCCTCTGCGTGCCCCTTACGTGGACAGTCAGGTTTCTCTTCACAAAATCAACACTGCGTGTCTGAGAAATGACTAAGAAGAGGTGAGATTGCATCACAAGCACAGAAGAGGGGTCATCACTTTGCATTTCCATTTTTGCCCAGATTTCTGTTTTGTCCCTAAAATGTATCTTAGTATTCCTTCTTCTTTGATTTCAGAACTTTGGGAGTTTTACTTCTGTTCATAGAATACAGTTTCTTTGGAAATAAATCACAAAATAGTTGGAACTCGCTATTTCCCACGTGTTACCCACAGTCCCATCACCTCTCAGGAGTGGGTAATGTAAGGCCTTTCATAAGGCAGGTCGTCAGCGCCGGGAGTGAGTGCCCAAGCTCTGTGCCCGGCCTCTTCACAGGGTTTGAATCCCTGTGTAGGTTGGGTGTATCAGTGTATTTTACAAATTAGGAAATCAAGACCTGAAGAAACTTAATAATCTAGCCAGAGTCTCAAGACTCATAAGAGACTAGGCTAAAGTCAGGACCCATATCTGTGTCATTCCAGAGCTTTTTTTTCACTCTCCCATTTTTTTTCATTCTCCCTTGCTGACTTTAGAGAGTTTCTATGCCTTGCTTTGCCTCTGAATATCTGGGTAATTTATGGAAGATTGCTTAGGCTGTCATTCTCATAATTTCCCGTAGTTTGAAAGTAGAATTATTCTTCTAGTCCTCTCCTGCTTCACAGGGGTGTTAGGGGACGGGAGAAGCACTTTGTCAGTGACAATCTGAGATTGGTAAGGTCTCCATCTTCCACAATCTCAGAGCCTTCGTGCATTCCATCAAATTTACCTTCAAACTACCCTGTAAGATAAGTATGCTAAAATAAGCAGCATTACCCCCTATTTCAAAGGTACTGAAATTGAATCATGAGGAAGACATTAGTTATTTCTGGTCAGTGCGGATGGCTGAGTTTGGGCAGCTAGAAAGTCCCGTTTGATTTAGTACCACCTCCTTGTTACCTGGAGTAGCGGTGTAAATTGGAAGTTGATTACTAGGCTCAATTTTTCATCTCACCCCAGATGCAGACGTGGCTCTCGGGCCCGAGGCCCTGAGGCACTTTCTGTATTGTCAGTGATACCCTTGAACAGAAACGTGTCTCGGATTTTCCTATATAACACGGCCGTAACGTCTTATTTGCGTGGTTCTCCTACTTCCAGGAATCTTCATTCTGCAAGCTCCACATACCTCACACTCATTTCACCAAGTGATGGGCAGATCTAGAACGCATGTTAAGAGTCCTTTCTTTGCATGGTCCAGTGTTTAAGACCAGGCTCCCCCTCCTCTGCGGTTGGTCGAGCTGCTGGTTCTCAGGGCCCACTGCCGTGCAGAGGTACCTGCCTGGTTCAAGAGCACCTCAGCTGGGGACGTGGGCCAGGTGGCAGTAGTCCCCTTGCCATCAGTGTCCCTGGATGGCTGCGGAGCTCCCTCCTCCTTGGGGATCTCTAGAAAAAGAGGCATGCAGACATTCCTGAGGTTCCCCTAACGGAGCCAGAGAAGGGGGTACAGTGTGCATCTTGGGCAGAAAGCTTTAAATATCCTGTGAGACAATTGTGTTCTCCCCAAAGCACCAGCTTTTCCATTCCTTCTCCCTGAGTATTCTGGGGAGCTCCAACTGCTTTCCCCTTACTGAGTCAAGAAGTTCAGCTTCAGCCAGCTTGCTCAGCCCTTATCCCCCACTGTGTACCCAAAGAACCCCGACACTCAGAAATGGGAGATTCTGAGGTTAATAGGACCTGATAGGACCCGCTGTCTCGCAGGCAGTGTAGAGACACCTGGGTCTCACAGTGCATCCTTCCGGAGCCACGTGTCCACCTGCCCCCAGATGGTTCCCCCACAGTGCCGCTTCTAAGTCAGCAGGTTCTCCAGAGTGAACTTGGTAAACGACATTTTCACTTTCCGTGCTTTCCAGTCTGCCCTCTTCCTTTTCTCCCCTAATGCCTACTTTCTAAAACGTTGGAACAGTGATAGGTAAGTCAGAAAAGGACTGCAATGCAGGTCAGCCTCCTGCCCCCGGGTCAGGGTAGAAAAGGAATTAAAAAGGTGGTAGGAAAGTGTTCATTGAAAAGAGGCTCTGAGCTTCACCATTGCCATTATTAATTCTTTTCTTTTATTATTTAAGGAAATACCTGTAATGTAGTTTTCTTTTAAAGAAAGGACTACACTAGAATCATCAGGATGCTGAGGAGCGGGAAAGATGGATGAGCAGACCATGTAGGGGCAGCTGTGGGGAGAGGAGAGATGTGCGGAGCAGCGCAGCGCAGCGCGGGGTGAGCAGGGGGACTTCTGGGTGGACGTCGGGGGGTTTCAGTGAGTGGAGAAAGGAGAAGGGACACGCTCAGCAGTGGGAGCACTGAGGACAGAGGCCCAAGGGTGGAGAAGGACGGGGATGAGCACTGATGGGGGTGGCCCATGTGAGGCTAGCCTCACAGAGGGGCTCTTTTCAGCAACAGGGGAATACCAAAAATTGAGTGGAGATGGAGAGGTTCAGGCAGCAGGAGGATGAATGGAACAATAGCATGGGTTGGGGATTTGCTAAAAGGATGCTTGGGGAGTTGACCTTGGCTGACTGTAATCACTGCAGTAAACCAAGATCATTGCTGTGAAGTTTGAAAATAGAGAACATTTTCGAACAATTCATCACAGAGAATACGTCAGAAGAGTTTCAAAGTAGGAGGAACTGCTAGGCTGAAGTAGCACCCATGGGACCTGAATGCATTGGAGGGTCTGCTAAGCTAAACTAGCGCCCGTGTCACCTGAATGCATCGGAGGGTCTGCTAAGCTGAAGCAGCGCCCGTGTCACCTGAATGCAATGGAGGGACTGCTAAACTGAAGCAGCGCCCGTGTCACCTGAATGCATCGGAGTGTCTGCTAAGCTGAAGCAGCGCCCGTGTCACCTGAATGCATTGGAGGGATGGCTAAGCTGAAGCAGCGCCCGTGTCACCTGAATGCATTGGAGGGGCTGCTAAGCTAAAGTAGCACCCGTGTCACCTGAATGCACTCTGCCTTCCTCGGGGACCATCTCCAGTAGTACCGGGCACTACAGGAGAAAAAACTGACCCCACAGGATGTCTGACTTGAAAGGTTGTTCTGATGGCCTCCACCAAAAGTTCTAGAGAGCCAGAAACTTTGAGGTGCCAGTCCCCGCCCCCCAGCAGGAAGACCAACCTGGGATCCAGCCTAAGGGTGAGTGATTGAAGAGAGAAGACTTGTGTTGGGAGACCCAGGGAGAGGTGACAGTGAAGGCACCTTGGGTCCATGTGCCTCCCAGGAGTCAGAAGGCACCAGTCTGTGTTCTCAGGCTTTGGTGATAGCAGAGTTCAGTTGAAACAGAGTAATCGCATAGCAGGCCATGATCTCTGTGGGATATCGCTGTGATTAACGGGTGTGCTTCTTTTACTGTCTCTGACTTAGTTCCATTTGCAGTAGTTGTTTAAGAGATTTTAATTAAATGTAATATACTAATGTCTGTTGCTACACAGATTTGTGTATTTGAAATACATTTCATTTTTCTCAAACATGTTTGTAGTTATGTTGCTGCATAAAAAAACATCGAGTAGAATCAGTGAAAGCATTGAGTTCTGCTGTCTTGGAAACAGTGGGACCTTCGCAAACTCATCTCCCACCACCAGCCACAACTTAGCAGAGCAGCTCCTGAACTTTTTTAATCACACATAACTATCAGTGAGAAAGTAGGGAGTGGATACACCCAATATGTCTATTTTTATTTATTTAGAAAACATAATTTCCTAACTATACTAATTTTTATTATAACACCTATTATTTATTGTAACACTTTCAGACATAGAGGTATTAAAAGAATAAGATAAAAAGAGAAGCTTCAGTAGTTTCTTTGCACACCCCATGGATCGTCTGGTCTCTTCCACATTCAGGACCATCAGCTTGGAGAATATGTATTAATTTTCATTTTCTATAATGTGGAAGGAGATTTTAATTAAACTGAATGCATTAATGCTTGTTACTTTATAGGGAGATATATTTGGAATGTATTTTGTGTTTCTTCAAACATGTTCGTGGTTACATTGTGGCATCAGGCTTTATTTACCAAAAATCTGACAAAACTTTTATTCTAGAATATATTAGGTTGGTGTTGGACCACTCCATTACTGTTACTAGTTGTAGATTTTGTGATATATAATATAATTGAGGCAGCTCCCTAAACATTGTTAAAAGAATAAATTTTATTTATAGGGAAGAAACTGTTTATATGGGAGCCACGTGGAATATTTTTCTCTGTATGAAAACTGGTTGTGTATATTTGTGTTAAGGAGGAGAATCAGCAAATATATACTGATGACAGATCTTAAAATTGACAATCCTTAAACCAGCAAAATTATGTATATGACATAAATTTGTGGAAAGCGCTCAATTGAGAACTGTTTGTGAGTAAATGCAGTCCATCTCCAGACGTGTTAAAGGTCTGTAAGTCACACCTGATCATTTTATGGCCTAGGGTAGATGGATTTGTATCAGAAAGACCATTTGAAAGGGGAGAAGTAAGGAATTTGCTCCTCAGAGATGAGTATTGCATCATCAGCTTTGTGTTCTCAGCATTAAGGAAAATTATTTGAGTGTTTGATCTGAGTTATTTGTTGTGCTGATCCTCTGTCCCTCCCCTCTGTGTCAGCACTCATGCCCAGTTTTAACCTAGATCCTGCCTTTCTGTGCTTCCTCCCCCCAGACTTCTCATGAGCAGACCTAGGCATGGCATCTTTCCCTGAGAAGGCCCAGACTTCTCATGAGCAGACCTAGGCATGGCATCTTTCCCTTAGAAGCCCCAGACTTCTCGGGAGCAGACTTGGGCATGGCGTCTTTCCCTTAGAAGGCCCCAGACTTCGCGTGAGCAGACCTAGGCACAGCGTCTTTCCCTTAGAAGCCTCAGACTTCTCATGAGCAGACCTAGACATGGCATCTTTGCCTTAGAAGGTCCAGACTTCTCGTGAGCAGACCTGGGCACGGCGTCTTTCCCTTAGAAGGCCTAGACTTCTCGTGAGCAGACTTGGGCACGGCGTCTTTCCCTTAGAAGGCCCAGACTTCTCGTGAGCAGACCTGGGCACGGCGTCTTTCCCTTAGAAGGCCCAGACTTCTCGTGAGCAGACCTGGGCATGGCGTCTTTCCCTTAGAAGGCCCAGACTTCTCATGAGCAGACCTAGGCACGGCATCTTTCCCTTAGAAGCCCCAGACTTCTCATGAGCAGACCTAGGCACGGCGTCTTTCCCTTAGAAGCCTCAGACTTCTCGGGAGCAGGCCTAGGCACAACGTCTTTCCCTTAGAAGCCCCAGACTTCTCGGGAGCAGACTTGGGCATGGCGTCTTTCCCTTAGAAGGCCCCAGACTTCGCGTGAGCAGACCTAGGCATGGCATCTTTCCCTTAGAAGCCCCAGACTTCTCATGAGCAGGCCTAGGCACAGCGTCTTTCCCTTAGAAGCCCCAGACTTCTCAGGAGCAGACTTGGGCATGGCGTCTTTCCCTTAGAAGGCCCCAGACTTCGCGTGAGCAGACCTAGGCACAGCGTCTTTCCCTTAGAAGCCCCAGACTTCTCGGGAGCAGACTTGGGCATGGCGTCTTTCCCTTAGAAGGCCCCAGACTTCTCGTGAGCAGACCTAGGCACAGCGTCTTTCCCTTAGAAGCCCCAGACTTCTCATGAGCAGACCTAGGGACAGCGTCGTTCCCTTAGAAGGCCCCAGACTTCTCGTGAGCAGACC
>CAUYPK010020336.1:0-12080 GCA_963574355.1 Loris lydekkerianus | reverse complement strand
ATCTGTCAGAAAGGCAAGGTGCCATTTCCATTCTGCATCATTGAGCTCTGGTACTTCTTTGTTTTTTGAAAGCAGAAAAGCTGTAATCTGTGGAAGTAAGTCATAGAAATGTTTCAAAACTCTCCCTTGACTCAGCCAATGAACTTCTGTGTGGTATGGAACATCTTCACAGGCAACATTTAGCTCAGACAGAAATTCCTGAAATTGTCTGTGGTTTAGTGCATTAGCTCTAATGAAGTTAACACAACATATCACAATTTTCATAACAGAGTTCCACTTCAGTGATTTACTACACAGTGCTTGTTGGTGGATGAGGCAGTGTATGGCTATTGGATAAGAATGGTTATGTTTGTCCATCTCTTGGTTAATACGAGCAATTACTCCTTTCTTAGACCCCCACCATTCTTGGAGCACCATCAGTTATCACACTGGCTAGTTTAGCCCAGTCCAGCTCCAAACCATACACAGTTTGGCAAACGTTTTCATAGATATCCTCTCCTGTAGTTGTTCCTTTGATGCTTTGCAGTGCAGCAAGCTCTTCTGTGACTTCAAAATAGTCATTCATCCCATGAATAAAAATTAGAAGTTCTGCAGAATCATGAACATCATTACTTTTGTTGAGTGCCAAGGAAAAATAGGAAAGTTTTTTTGTGGAGTTTTGCAAATGCTGATGCAAATTGTCTCCCATTTCTTCAATCCTTCATGTTAAGTGAGGGTTATGAAAGACTTGCTGTACTAAATAAATCAGCCTTCTCTGGACACATCTCTTTGGCAACAGAAAGAAGGCATTCTTTAACAAATTCTCCATCCATGAATGGTCTGCCAGTGCATGCTATTAGCTTGGCAACATGAAAACTTGCTTGCAGTGATAAAATATTTAGCTGTTTCTGCTTTACAAAAGTATTTTGCTGAGCTTTCAATGTATATTTCAGTTTTAATATTTTATCTTTTCTCACTTCTATGACCAAACAATCATATTTATCTTTATGTTGAGTTTGATAGTGTCGACACAAATTGTATTCTTTGAACACAGACACTATATTCTGGCCTGTCAAACACACAGCTCCTTCCTTGTACTGCATGAAAAAGTAATCATCAGTCCACTGTTCTTTGAATATCCTACACTCCAAGTCAGTTTTTCTCTTTCTTGATATCATTGTTTCCTAGGGATTCCAAATTGCTATTAGTAAAATACCAATATATATATACAGCACTCCAAAAACAATATACCAGCAATAACTTTGCCCACACAGAGATATATAGACTGCACTTCCCATCAATGCAGTCTGATCAGTGCCCATCAATGCAGCCTTGCCAGTCACATCATTTCAGCCTCACCAGTGCCCATATTGGAGGAAGTCCACTTTTACCTCAGGCTCACAGTGGTGCAGTATGGGAACTGGTATGATTACAGAGCTGGTTCCTCCACCACCTTTCCAGTTCACACTACCCTGTGTGAACTGCACTGCGATCTGTGAACTTGCACAGGAATTTGATCACATGGGTCTTCTCACCCATGTGATCAGATTCCACTGCAGAAAAAAAGAAGGCACATATGCCTTTTTTCTTCTGAATCTACTGCGAGTTCAGCCATACAAGCATATGGCTGAACTCACACTGCTCAGAGATCACAACATTGTGAACTGGGGCTTACACAGCACACAACATACAACATACAACATAGCATTCAGAATATAAATGCACTTACTGTCAATTAAATTGGGTTTCCTACTCCTCAGCGCTCTGCAGAGCCAGATTAAGTTCCAATGGGGCCCTAGGCAGATTACCAGTTTGGGATCCCCATGCAATAATACTGATCACTGACCATTTGCATTAACACTGAGCACTTACAATTATCATTACCACTGAGCACTGACCATGTGCATTACCTCTGAGCATGACAATTTGCATTAGCAGTGAGCACTGACTATTTTGTTATCACTGTGATGCAACCAAAAGGCTCTCATAACTGCAAAAAAAGGTGCCCACTATCTGCAAAAAAAAAAAAAAAAGACCTCCTAACTTCAGAAAAAAAGGCCCCCCTTAACTGCAAAAAAAAAAAAAAAATGCCTTACTAATTGCAAAAAAAAAAGAAAGAAAGAAAAAGAAAAAAAAATTGACCTCCTAACTTCAAAAAAATAAATAAATCCTAACTTGTTCTTACCTCAGCCCTCAGGCAGCAGCAGGCTCTGCACAGGCAAGCTTGTGACTTGTCCGATCACACCCAAGACTGAGAGGAGGAGTCGAGAAACAGAGAGAAGGAGGGGTGGGGAGGATGGTGAGAAGGAGGGGAGTCAGAGAGTGCGGCTCACATTCCACACATGTGCACTGCAGGCCGGGACAAGTCAGCTGCTAAGCAGGACAGGCAGAGGCAGCAAAAACACTCAGCGGGCCAGATAAACGTCCTTGGCAGGCCGCATGTAGCCCATGGGCCATAGTTTGAAGACCCCTGATTTAAAGGCTTATTTATACGCTTTCCGCCTATATTGCTGTGAGCTGTGATGCCATAGCACTCTACCGAGGGCAATAAAGTGAGACTCTATCTCTACAAAAAAAAAAAAAAAAGTTATTTCTAGGCATAATTTGGGGATCTGCCTGCACTGTGGCCTGACCACACTTAGATCTGATGTTTTTAATCCCAATGAAACGAAAATTTGAGAACACTAAAACACAGAAACAGTTCAAACACCTTCATATGCATTTAGTCCTTATTAAATATAACTCCCAGACCACACTTAAAGCAACAAGCATTGCTATCACCCCTCTGCAAGTAAAAACTTCAAAGTTTTACAAAAATCACAAATTCATATTGGTTTTGGTTGCTATGGAGTGTTGAATTGTTTAGTTATTTGTTCCAATAATTGGAGCCAGTTATATTTAAACAACTTTCAGAGAAAAAAGTAAATAACTTTCAGAAGCTGAACTGATATTGTTAGGTTATTACTAAGTAAGTCTATTCATTACTCAGATTTCCTTAGTTCTTACCTAATGCCCCCCACCTTTTTTTGGTGGTCCCAGGACCCCATCTAAATCACTACCTTGCATTTTATCATCATGTTTCCTAGGTTCCTGTTGGCTGTGACAATCTTTCAGAATGTCCTTGTTTCTGATGACCATGACCATTTGGAGAATCCTGCTTAGTTGTTTTGAAGGATGATCCTTAACTGAGACTTTTTCTCCTGATTAGGCTGGAGCTGTAAGAGGAAGACCATAGGCATAAAGTACCATTTCAACACATCAAATAAAGGGTACTGTGCTCTGTTGAACAGTGTCCCCTTCAAATCCATGTGTACCTGGAACCTCAGGATATGACCTGATTCTGGAAATAAGGTCTTTGTGGATGTAATGAAGTTAAGATGAGGTCATACGGATCAGGGTGGCTGCTGACCCATGACAGGTCATTGTCATGAAGGGTGAGGAGAAGAGGGGTGTGGGAGACAGAGAGAGAGGAACACCAATGTCTTGTCTTTTTTTTTTTTTTTTTTTTTTTGAGACACAGTTTCACTTTGTCTCCACCCTTGGTAGAGTGCTGTAGCGTCACAGCTCACAACAACCTCCAACTCCTGGGCTTAGGCAATTCTCTTGCTTCAGCCTCCCGAATAGCTGGGAGTACAGGCACCTGCCACAACACCCGGCTATTTTATGTTGCAGTTTGGTGGGGTCCAGGTTTGAACCTGCCACCTTCAGTATATGGGGCTGGCGCCCTACCCACTTAGCCACAGGCGCTGCCTCAATGTCTTGTCTAAATCCTGGCATCCAGGGACTATGGTTATATAAGCATGCTTCCTTATATGAAGAGTGAACAAAAGCAGTCACTGAGGGAGCGCCTCATGTAATGACCGAGGCTCAGAGAGGAGTTAGGCTGCCACAGACAGAAGATTGCCAAGGGTTTTGTGGCCAACACCAGAAGCCAGGGGAGTCATGTCCTGACTGTCCCTGAGTCTCCCCGCCCTCCCCAGAACCAACTCTGCCACCTGGTTGCTGTCAGACTTCTGGCCTCTAGAACTGTGAGAGAATTAAAGTTCTGTTGTTTCGTCAGCTTTGTTAATTTGTTATGGCAAATTTGTGCCCTAATTTGTTATGGCAGCCTTAGGAAACAAAGTCAGGCACATGCTATCAAGGTGATTCATCACCGTTTATATTAACCTAGGTCAGCTGGCTGTGGCAGTGTTCATGAGATTTCTCCGCTGTGAGTTACTATTCCCCACTTCCCATATAGTGCTCTTTGGAAGGAAATCACTGTGTACAACCTGACTTTCAGGAGTGAGGAGCTATGTTCCATATCACAAGGGACTTTTACTTGTTGCTATTGTAAAAGAAATTTCTTTTAATATTTTCATAGACATTATTTCCCACATAAAGGACTTACATAATTTGTTGAAGAACTTGTATGCAGAAACTTTTTTTTTTTTTAATTGAGACAGAGTCTCACCATGTAGCCTTTGGTGGAGTGCCATACCATCACAGCTCACAGCAACCTCCAACTCTTGGGCTTAAGCGATTCTGTTGCCTCAGACTCCTGAGTAGCTGGGACTACAGGTGCCCACCACAACACCCGGCTTTTTGTTGTTGCAGTTTTCATTGCTCTTTTAGCTGGCCGGGGCCAGTTTTGAACCTGCCACCCTTGGTATATGGGGCCGGCACCCTACCCACTGAGCCACAGGTGCTGCCCCTTCTATGCAGAAACTTTACTAAACTCCTTTATTAATTCTATTAGCTTTTTTCCGATTTGATTTGTTTGTATTGCCTGGAATTATAACTCAGGCAGTCCCTGAGTCACAGACATCAACTGATGTACAACTTGTACTTATGAACAGAGGCTATTACAGGTACAATAATAGGTAAATGTACCTTTTCCGACTTACATTCTATGTACAAATGCAACTTAAGAACAAACCTGTAGAACCTATCTCATTTGTAACCCAGGGACTGCCTTTAACACTTTTGTCTTTTCTTTCAGAATATTTACACATTGCAATTCTGTTTCATATCTGATTACATTGGTCAGGATTTCCAGAAGTCTGTTCAAGAAGAGCATGATGGGAGACCTAGTGCCTATCTTAGGGTGTTTGTCTGTTGGGGCCGTCAGTTCTTCTGGGTCCTTTCTCTATGCCATGCCTTCAATTCTAGTGTGATGATTACAGTTCACCGATAGCACCTGGTCCCTTTGGTACAGAGATGAGTGCCTGGTCCAGGTCCTGCCAAACATAAGACCCTGTTTCCCTGGCCAGGGTCATTGTTCCAAAGGTGGGTAAGAAACTGAAGCAGGGCCAATCAGTGTTTTGTTTGTTAGTTTGGAGCTAGAAGAGGGAGGGTCTTATTTTCTGGCTTATCAGGTGGGAAAGACAGGAAGGAGGCTGTGGGGAGGCAGGAAGAGAGAGGCTGCCTACAGAGGAAGAAGGAAAGGAGAGAGTCACAAGGGCGCAGAGAAGTGGGAGGGGACACCAATGGTCTTGCATCCAAACTTCCTGGTTATGTGAGCCACAAACAATGTCTGTTTTCCATTTTCTCTGCTTATGTTGAGTCACCTACAACAGGATGATTTTGACTATTAGGGAAATCATTCTTGTCCCGGTAACTAACATTGTTAGGCAATGGCCCCAGGCTGAAAGTGCGAGGAGTGACGCAGGCCCTGCACCTGGGCAGCCCCAGTCTCCACCCCTGGCCATGTAGAGGAAACTGAGGCTCTGGGAGGCAAGCAAGTTGCCCGTGCTCCAGGTAGATCGCAGCAGACGTCTCTTGAACCCATATTCTCCCACACCAGGCTGATAGATAAACATCCCAGACCAGGGATCGCCAGTGGCACTACTTGAAGAACGTGAGCTTCCTGTCCTATCCTTGTTGCGATCGTAACAGGGTTTGATCTGAGTGCAGGCCGCAGTTGCGCCCTGAGTGTGCCTTCCCTGGGCGCTGCTTCCAGCCAACCAAGAAGTTATGTGAACTTCAGAATACTAGGAAACTTGGTTTCTTTGAAAATAAGCTATAAAGTCCAGGAGCTCAGGTAGCTAAACAAGACTGAGGCGAGGAGGTGGGAGGTGAGAAGTCTCTGCCCATCCAGACACATCCTGGTATCTGTGATGGAACAACCGGCGGGGTGAAGGGTGTTCCCAACTCCAAACCAGTCCCCGAGCGCGTGCCGAGCGCCACCTGCAGAGCGCGGGCGTCAGAGACAGAGGACCGCTCCCCAGAGCGCTTCCCGTTAGTTTCCAGAGGTTTTTCAAACTTTGCCCTCCAAGTGTGGGAGCTCTCCGGCCTCTGCAGGCCCCGCAGGCTCCCGGCGCCTGGCGGGCTGGGGGCGGCGGCGGGGCGGGGACTGGAGCGCGGGCCGCCCTGCGCGGTCCCAGCCGCTCCGTCCGCGCCGCTCCGCTCCCCGCCGGCACATGGAGGCTCCGCGGAACCCCTCGCCCGGGCCGGGAGGCCCGGAGGCCGCCCCCGAGCGTCGCGGGCCGCGCTGCCTGCGGCTGTCCGACTTCCGAGAAGAGCTGCGGGCGCTGCTGGTGCTGGCGGGTCCCGCGGTGAGTACGGCGGCCCGAGTCGGAGGCCGGTCCCCGTGAGGTGGAACCGAGGCCGGTCCCCGTGAGGTGGAACCCGGCGACCCCGTGTGACTCGGCGGAGGTCCGGGACCCGAGAGCCCGCCCTGGGGGCCTCTGCGGAGCGGGGACCCGAGCGCCCGCCCTGGGGGCCTCTGCGGAGCCGGGACCCGAGCGCCCGTCCTGGGGGCCTCTGCGGAGCGGGGACCCGAGCGCCCGTCCTGGGGGCCTCTGCGGAGCGGGGACCCGAGCGCCCACCCGGGGGGCCTCTGCGGAGCCGAGACCCGAGCGCCCGCCCTGGGGGCCTCTGCGGAGCGGGGACCCGAGCGCCTGTCCTGGGGGGCCTCTGCGGAGCGGGGACCCGAGCGCCTGTCCTGGGGGGCCTCTGCGGAGCGGGGACCCGAGCGCCCGCCCGGGGGGCCTCTGCTGAGCGGGGACCCGAGCGCCCGTCCGGGGGGCCTCTGAGGAGCGGGGACCCGAGCGCCCGCCCTGGGGGGCCTCTGCGGAGCGGGGACTCGAGCGCCCGTCCGGGGGGCCTCTGCGGAGCGGGGACCCGAGCGCCTGCCGGGCGGGATCCGCTGTGGCTGCAGGTGCGCCCTGGGGGCCTCCTCGGGGGGCGCTGGCTCCAGCCAAGGAAGCCAAAGTCCCCTGAACTTCTAAGCGCTTGGGGAACTCGGTTTCTTTGACAACCAGCTGTAAATCCGGGAGCCCTGGTATCTAAACAAGCCTGAGGCTGGAGAAGGGAGGCGAATTGTCTATCTTGGATTTAGATCTCCAAAATTATTTTCAGAAGCTAGAGCCAACTTTTTTACACACGAAGCCAAAGGCACCCTTTGCCACATCTCCTCCCCGACAATAATTATGTTTTTTAAAAAGTGGGGTTTTTTTTATTTTTTAATTTTTAATGTGATTCTTTTGGGAGTTGAGGTGTTCTTATCTGTGTAATATTTGTTGATTTATCCTTAGGTTAGGGTTCTGTCTGCTTTGTCTCTTGAAAGTAATGTGGGGTTTTAAAACCACAAAAATATAATCTGGTGCATATTTTGAAGCGGTTTGGGTGATTTTCAAGTCAAGGGGGTAGGAGAGCCGCTTCACTCGCCAAGCAGCAGCCAGTGTGTGTGTGGTTGTGAAAAAGCTTTTGGGCTTGGGGGGAGACACTCTGCACATTCTGCACCTGCCAAGGCTAAGGTGGGCAACTGGGAACCGTGGCGCTGTTGTCTGTGGGCTACTGCGATGCTCACAGGGCGTGCAAGGCAGCTAAAATAATACCCAGGTTAAAGCCACGAAACGGAAGTCCATCCAGAGTGCAGGATGTGGGGGATGCCCTCTCACAGACTGAAAAGAACGCAATTGGTCTCTCCCAACGCGGGTGCAGCGCCCCACTGTGATCTCCCAAGGTGTGTTAAGAGACAGCTGGGAGAATTTGAGCAGTCTCTTAACCTCTCCTCTTCTCTGCTTATTCATCCATAAAATGAGGCTAAAAGGCTTCCTAAGGCAGTTACTGCTTTGATAGTACAAAAACAAAAAACAGGGGAGCTTTTCCAGACCCAGCCCCTCCCAGTAACCTGATCCCCTGATCTAGGGTCATGTCTTCCGGGGGAGCTCCCTTGCCCTCTCTGTGTGCTCACATATTTATATGCATGTATGAGATTGTGTGCAAACGCAAGCATATTCACTGCAGAAAAAATAAAAAATCTAGACCAGGGCAGGGCGCATGGTTCATGTCTATAATCCTAGCATTCTGGAAGGCCAAGGTGGATGGATTGCTCGAGCTCAGGAATTCAAGACTAGGCTGAACAAGAGTGAAACCCCATCTCTACCAAAAATAGAAAAACTAACCAGGCAGGCTGGGCACCGTGGCTCACACCTGTAATCCCAGCACTCTGGGAGGCTGAGGCGGGTGGATGGCCTGAACTCACAGGTTCCAGACAGTCTAAGCCAGAGCAAGGCCTCATCTCTAAAAAATAGCCGGGCGTTGTGGCAGGAACCTGTGGTCCCAGCTACTAGGGAGGTTCAGCTACTCCAGAGGCTGAGGCAAGAGAATTACTTGAACCCAAGAGTTTGAGGTTGCTGTGAACTATGACCCCATGGCACTCTACTGAGGGTGACAAAGTGAGACTCTGTCTCCAAAAAGAAAATAAAAGAAAAACTAACCAGGCATTGTGGTGGGCACCTGTAGTCCCAGCTACTAGGGAGGTTGAGGCAAGAGGATCACTTGAGCCCAAGAGCATGAAGTTGTTGTGAGCTGTGACTCCACAGGACTCTGCCCAGGATGACAGAGTTAGACTCTGTCTCCAAACTCTGTCCCTCAAAAAACCTCTAAGGCCAATGAAAGGAAAGAAACTCTGAAATCTCAACACTGGGAAGTAATTTGGGATCTTTCCTTCCAATCCTCTGTCTGTGACCCTAACTGTTTTGCAAAAATGTGATGTTAGAGTTCTGGCACTTGTTTAGGCATTTATTAATTATATATGATGTCTGTCTTGGTTTCTCTCCAATCTCCCATCTGCCTGAGTTTTCTGTTTCCCCAGGAGCACATGGTAGCAGGGGATTACCACCTTCTTTTCCCATTCTCAAAGTCCAGTCATTTCTTCTCCAAGCTCCACCGTAAAGTGAATAGGGCCCTGCCCAGCCCTCCTCTCAAGCTTTTTTTTTTTTTTTTTTGAGACAGAGTCTTACTTTGTCGCCCTCAGTAGAGTGCTATGGCATCTTAGCTCACAGCAACCTCTTGGGCTCAAGTGATTCTCTTGCCTCAGCATCTCAAGTATCTGGGACTACAGTTGCCCTCCACAACACCCAGCTATTTTTATTTTATTTTTATTTATATATTTTTTGAGACAGAGTCTCACTTTGTCACCCTCAGTAAAGTGCTGTGGCATCAAAGCTCACAACAACCTCAAACTCTTGGCCTTAAGCGATTCTCTTGCCTCAGCCTCCTGAGTAGCTGGGACTACAGGAGCCTGCCACAATGCCCAGCTATTTTTTTATTACTGTTGTCATTGTTGTTTAGCAGGCCCAGGCTAGGTTTGAACCCATCAGCCCTAGTGCATGTGGCTGGCTCCCTAACCACTGAGCTACAGGTGCCAAACCAACACCCAGCTATTTTTAGAGATGAGGGTGTCGCTCTGGCTCAAGCTGGTCTCAAACCTGTGAGCTCAAGAATCCACCTGCCTTGGCCTCACAGAGTGCCAGGATTACAGGTGTGAGCCACTGTGCCCGGCTCTCTTTTCAGGCCTCTTGAGCTTCCCTAACCTTTGAGGGGTGATTCTCTCCCAGCAGGCTTTAAATGAGGCCTTTATAGAGAGAACAATCCATACCACAAAGTAAGGTGTGAGACAAACAGTGCTCCTTATTTTATCCCGCAGAAAGCTTTAGGGAAAAACAAATACCCAGCTTTGTGCCTTCCAAATATGCTTTCTCTTTGTCATTAACATCTCATCACAAGAACGGGAAGTCAAGCACCCCGTGTACTTAGTACTAAGTTGAACCTTGTAGATTAACAACAACATGCTCACATGAGAGAAGAACTCAATTAAATTCAAGAGTGGGAGAGAGGGTTTAGTAAGCTGTCCCCTAATGGGAGCAATGTTCAGGGTGAATAGCACACTTTCTAGGTGAACGTCACAACTACAACTCGGACCTTACCTTATAAATGCGAGCAATGTAACCTAGTTGTATGTACCCTCACATTAATCCCAAATAAGTATTTTTAAAAGACTCTTTTGGGCCGGTGTGGTGGTTCACGCCTATAGTCCTAGCACTCTGGGAGGCCAAGGCCAGTGGACCATCTGAGCTCACAGGTTCAAGACAACCTTAGCCAGAGTGAGATCCTATCTCTAAAAATAGCCAGGAGTTGTGGTGGATGCCTGTAGTCCCAGACAGTTCCTCTGGGAGGCTGAGGCAAGAGAATCAGTTAAACCCAAGAGTTTGAGGTTGCTATGAGCTGTGACGCCACTGCACTCTACCGAGGGTGACACAGTGAGACTCTGTCTCAAAAAAACAAAAAAGACTCTTTTAACTCTCATGCCAAAGAGTATTTGTTCATGTCAATTATATTAATATTTACGTATTTCACATTAAAATTGAGAATTAAGGCTCGATGCCTGTGGCTCAAGTAGCTAAAGCGCCAGCCACATACTGAGTGTGGGTTCGAATCCAACCTGGGCCCACCAAATAACAAAGACGGCTGCAACCAAAAAATAGCCAAGTGTTGTGGCAGGCGCCTATAGTCCCAGCTACTTGGGAGGCGGAGGCAGGAGACTCACTTGAACCCAGGAGTTGGAGGTTGCTGTGAGCTGTGATGCCACAGCACTCTACCCAGGGCAACCGCTTGAGGTTCTGTCTCAAAAAAAAAAAAAAAAAAGAGAACTAAAAAATAAATATTTTTTATTTAAAAAAATCTCATCACTTGGCAAAGGTGCAAGAGTCCTAAAAAATAACCCCAAAGATGGATTCCCAATTTAAGGGAGCATGGGCTGTGTGTGGTGTTGTCTGGGGCGTAACAAAGGCTAGGCCCCAACTCAGCTGTTTTTCATCTATACAAGGGAGAAACACCTGGGAAGGGGCTCAAGAACCTTCTGGGGCTGTAAGGAATAAAGGTCAAGGGTGAGGGAGTGGGGAGGGTGTCTGGAGAGACTGGAATGACCCGGAACACACAAAGAAAAACATGCAGACTGACCATTGATCTGTGTCCTGCGGGCAGTGGTACAAATATTTATCCGAGTGGTTAGTGACATCAGATTCAGCAGGAAGCTAACGCTTAGAGGCCAGAGGTAGCCTAAGGTGAGGAAGACCAAGTGCAAGATGGTTCCTCTGGGAGGGAGGACATGTCCATGGGTGGTGGCAGCTGGGCAGAGGAAGCCCCTCTTCCAATCCCTTACTCACCAAGACCTTTCATTTTAGTGCCCTAAATATCTCCCAGAGGGATCAGCTTCTTGGCAGCTCCATCCTTAAAGTCCATGCTGCCCGGATTGCTCCACGTGGAGTGTGTCACTTCCTACTCAAAACCCTTTCCTTGGCCCCAGTAGGCCCCCCTGTGTCCTGGCTTTGCCCAGCCCTCCATCCTTATTATGTTCTGTTATTTCCTGACTTGTGGCCTCCATCACCTGCATCTCAGTGCCTCCTGCTACACGTCTTCCCTCTGCCCGGAATGTCCTCCTGACAGGCACCTTCACCTGCCTGTTCATCTCAGGTTTCAGCTCAGCTTCATTTCCTCCAGGCACCTTCTGTGACCCCTATGCTGTGCTCTAACACTCCTCACACCGTGAGCCATGTTATTTATTGCATCATGAACATCTTTCCGTGCTCTGCAGATGAAAATATTGTTAAGTCAAAAATGCACCTAAATGCTTCTACACTACCCAGAGAGGGTCCACACAGCATTGTTCTGGATTGCTGAAGTAACTTTTCTTTTTTTTTTTTTTAATTTTAATTTTTTTTTATTAAATCATAGCTGTGTACATTGATATGATCATGGGGCATCATATACTAGCTTCATAAACCATTTGACTCATTTTCATCCCAATATTCAACATAGCCTTCCTGGCATTT
>CAUYPK010020335.1:0-44470 GCA_963574355.1 Loris lydekkerianus | reverse complement strand
AACAAAAAGTACTGGGGGGGGGGCGCGGGTTGGATGTCTTAACCACTCAGTTGTAATTATCCACTACAAATCACAAAACCCGTTAAAAAAAAAAAAAAAAAAAAAAAAAAAAAAAAAAATAGCCTGGCCTTGTGACAGGTGCCACTACTTGGGAGGCTGAGGCAAGAGGATCATTTGACCCCAAGAGTTTGAGGTTGCTGTGAGCTATGATACTACAGCACTCTACCAAAGGCAAGAAAGTGAAATTCTGTCTCAATAAAAAAACAAAAACAACAACAAAAAACCCTTTACTTTCTTGTATACTTTGTGAAAGCACAGAGTAACAAACTCAACTCACTGATTGGGGGGGGGGGGGGGGCAGAATATGCCTATTTCCATGATGAAATGTAAAAATTTCCTTTAATCCCCCAATGACAGCATAGTTTACTTCTACTAATTAAATCAAATTCTAAAATACATTCAGATTACTCAATTAAATTCCAGGCATAATCTGAATCTTGAATCACTTAATGGCTTCTTTTGAATCGCTGGATTTTGTGATTAAGTCAATAGAAATAAAAGAACCACTGAAATCACAAAAGGGCAAACTTGCACAGAATAGTATGTTAGAACTAGAAAGGAAACTTGGAGGCCATCTGACCAACTATTTCATTTTATAGATAAGGAAATGAACAAATGAGTCACTTAACTAAGTGCTTGCAATGAGACTGAAGCACATTTTTGGACTCACAAAGCAGCATGGCTCTCGTGAGGCGACACCCAGATTTCCAGATTTGCATCTCAAATCAAGGATGAGGCACCTGGTCTGCAGATACTAAGTGAAAGGGGCATGGGCACTCTGCTCAGTCACTTGCCCAACTCCTAACATCAAGGTCACTGAGGGAAGCAGCATCTGCAACTGCTCTGATACCAATGACTCAGAGGTTAATAAACAACTCGCAACAAAGCTGTTTCATAAGCATCTTACAGCTAGCTCTTTATTAGCCTGGTGGGAGATGCTTACTGAAGACCAGAGTCCCTACAGTAATATCTCACTTATCCAGGTCTTCAGTAAAGATGACAGTGGCACCAAAAGCTCATTCACAGATAAGTGAAGGAGCATCCTCACTTAGATTCCAGTTCCTGGTATTTACTATGAACTACTGTTTCTAACCTGCTCCCTAAACTAAGAGGAAAACAGCTGGCAGCTACACGGAAGCCTCCTCTGTTTACTCTGAGACACACAGCTGAGTCAGTCAGTCCACCTGGCCTCCGTGAAGTGGACTGTGAAACAATGCTGACAGGCCAAGTGCTCTTCTTGACTTGTAAACCCAATAATCCCTGACTACAGATGACAGAAGTGAGACTCATAATGGTCACTCAATCACTCTGAGTCTGTAGGTGGTAGGAACAAAACTAGGTTTCAAGTCTCCTGTCAATCGGCTGTTTTCTTCCATATTCTAATTCTCTCCATACACCAAAACAAACACCATCCGAGCCACAGTTCACCGGAAGCACTTACTGAACACTAGGGCAGCGAGCACTGCTGGTGCCAAAATGATCAGACACTAAGACCCCCGACCTGGAGGAGCTCATCTTGTAGTGAAGAAGATCCACAAAGATAAAATTTTAATACAAAGTGATGAGGGGAGAGGCTCAGTGTGCTTAGAGAAAGGTTCTTGGTCCAACCTGTGAAAGCAGAAGAGGACATATAAAGGAGATAATCTCCGGGACCAAAGCGCTGAATAATCTGTAAAATTAGCTCGTTGGAGAGACTAGAAGAGTATTCCAGAAAGTTGAGGGAAACATGGACTTATCACAGAGGTACTGTTTTTGCACAACTTACATACATCTCCAGACAGTGTCAAACGTCCCCCATGAGATAAAAAACAAAATCACCCCTTGTTGAAGAGTACTGCTGTAGCTTTATCAAAAGTCACGTTCCATTCATCTTTGTACCTCGAGGCCCTAAGAGAGTCCCTTATTATGTTCAATGCTATTGCTTGAACTAGGCTACCAAGAAAGATAATTGTATAACTAACATACTAAAATTTGTCATTTAAAATTTTCAGTCTAGGCTTGGTGCTTGTAACTCAGCAGCTGGGGCACCAGGCACAAACACCAGAGCTGGAGGGTTCAAACCCAGCCCGGGCCTGCCAAACAACAATGATAATTACAACAAAAAAATAGCTGGGCATCGTGGCGGGCACCTGTAGTCCCAGCTACGGGGAGGCTGAGGCAAGGGAATCACTTCAGCCCAAGAGTCTTAGGTTGCTGTGACTTGTGATGCCACAGCACTCAAGGGTGACACAGTGAGACTCTAATAGATATATGTAACAAAATGGGAGAGCAAAGAAGTAAAAAGAGATTTAGGAATCCATGAATCACCAACAATGCTTTGACTTCTCTAAAGAGCATACCACCTGTAACAGTAACAGCTACAGTTCAATTCCCATCACCACATGAAAGATTATTAAGAAGCATTAATGACCCTGATACCAGCTTTTTCAAAATTCAATGTTACAACTCTGATTGCAAATTTAGAACTCTTTACTATTTACATGTGGCTAAAATATTTACTGATCACCAAACCCCCCCAAATGTTCCTTCCCCCCATATTTTCTATGCCCCTTACTTAGTGAGGAGGATTTTAGTGACTAGTTGTCACAAAGGGCCATGAGAAATGATAGGTTTCACTTCTTGCAGGCCAGAGCACAGACAAGCAGGTGTACGTTTTCCACGTTTCTCTTTCCTTTGTGAAATGACAATGAAGGCAAAGGCCCTAGAGATACAACCAGGATGCCCGAACTGCCACGGAGAAGGAACACTCTGCAGAGCCAACAGACTGCAAAAAATATTTTATAAATAAGAGAGTATTTAGACACTGAATTTTTTGGATTGTTATCCACCATAACTTAGTCTGTCCTAATACTAAGTGTAGAAAATGCTTCTAGTATCTTATCCATCTATCCAGATGTTTAAGATGTAACAACACTTTCTGAAGAATCTTTAAATATTCCAAATTCTGTATATATCACACAGAAAAAAAAATTAAGGTTCAAAATTTTCAATGTGATTACTGTTTAATTTAAAAGGTAAAGAAGGCCTTGAATAGACATTTCTCCAAAGAAAATATACAAATGACCAATAAGCACATAAAAGTCTTTTCATTTGTCATTGTGGAAATGCAAATCAAACCACGAGGTGCTTACTATTAAGAATACGGAGAGGTGGCGCCTGTGGCTCAAAGGAGTAGGCGCCAGCCCATATGCCACAGGTGGCAGCTTCAAACCCAGCCCCGGCCAAAAACAGCAAAAAAAAAAAAAAAAAAAAAAGAATATGGAGAACAAGTATTGGCAAGGATACGAAAAAACGGGAACCCTCGTGTACTGCTGGTGTGCATGTAAAACGGTGCTGTGGGAAAGTTACTCAAAAACTACACATAACTGTCACTATTCAGCAGTTCCATTTCCAGGAAAATATGCAAAAGAATCAAAAGCAGGGACTCAGACATTTGTATGCTAACGTCGTAGCAGTGTTATTCACAATAGCCAAAAAGTTGAAACCCAAATGGACAACAAACGAACAAACCAATGTACAAAGAGTGGGATTCAGTGACTTTAAAAAGTCTGTTTATAAGATTCCACTGACATGAAGTAACCAGAATAGCCAAATTCAGGTAGAAGAGAAGTTACCAAAGGTTGGAGGAAAGCAAAGAATGGAAGTTATTTAATATATACTATGTGTAGAATTATTTATTTATTTGTTTGTTTGTTTTTGGAGACAGAGTCTCACTATGTTGCCCTGGGTAGAGTGCTGTGACATCACAGCTCACAGCAACCTCAAACTCTTGAGCTAAGGATTCTCTTGCCTCAGCCTCTCAAGTAGCTGGGACTAGTGGCACCCGCCACAACGTCTGGCTATTTTTTTTGTTGTTGTAGTTGTCATTGGTGTTTAGCAGGCCCGGCTGGGTTCAAACCCACCACCGTTTGTGTATGTGGCTGATGCCGTAACCACTGTGCTACGGGTGCCGAGCCGCACAGAGTTTTTATTTGGAGTGATGAATAAATTCTGACATAGATGCTGGTGATGGCTGCATAAACACTGTGAAAGTACTTAGTGCCACTGAATTGTGAACTTAAAAACGGTTATAAAATGTTACACTTTATATGAAGCTAGATGTGTACATACATACGTATACTATGTATATGCATGTTAGGTATGTAACTTTTAAAAGTTAATCATGCAGACTATGTTTCTTTTTCTTTCACAGCCTAATATCTGGTGAAAATTCTTCTAAATATGTTGCTGAACCACAGTTTCAATCCTGTCTGCCAAGAACTGCAGCCAGATTAAATTCAAAAGAAGTTTAGAAAAATTGCTTGCAACTTAGGATAATAGGTGTAAGTAATATTCATGTTTTATTTTTTATTTTTTTCCTGAGACAGCATCTCAAGCTGTCGCCCTGGCATCACAGCTCACAGCAACCTCTAACACGTGGGCTCAAGCCATCCTCTTGCCTCTGTTTTTCTATTTTTAGCAGAGATGGAGTCTCACTTTTTGCTCAGGCTGGTCTCGAACTCAGCAGCTCAAGCTAACCACCTGCCTCAGCATTCCAGAGTGCTAGGATTACAGGAGTGAGCCATAGCACCCGGTCGTATAAGGAATATTCAGAGAAAAATACCCAGGATCTCCATGGAGCCTCTGTTAACTTCATAATCCATTTGATACCACTGACACAAGTGGGCTTTCGTAGCTATAAACAAGCACAGCAAGCAAGCAGGACAGGAGGTATTCTTAATGAACTGAAACAGAGCGATGAACAGTGAGCTCTGTCCACAAAACAACTAGACTAGGAGACAAAGAGCCTTGTGAACAATCAAGAACAATCAAGAATGAAATATACCCGCGGAGGTAAATGCTTCAAGCTTATTTCATACCATTAGAGGCCTAATCTTAATTGACTCAGAAAACAATGGATTTGGGTATAAGTCAAAGTAGAGTACATAGCTCCAAAACAGGGGAGAAAATTGGACACTTTCTTCTATGCTCTCACACAATTATCAAATCAAGGAAACATCTCCCAAATGAAATCCTCAGCCACCAAAGGTGACAAGCATGAAGACCATGTGCAATAAACAAACATGTCTGATGTTCTCACCAAGGTAAAGAAAATAAAAGCTTGTTACACTATGATTACAACTAGATGAAAGAAACAGTGTTTGGATATATGTATTTTCATAAGGAAATTCAGAACAAAAAAAGATATGCATGTGTAAGAATTTTTTGTTATTTAAAGTTCTATTAACATTTTTTATTTATAAAATAAAAACTGTTTTAAGGATTAAAGTGTAAATTAAGCTAGTATACACATATTTTTAATTACTATATGCCATGCACAATTTTATAGACATTGTGGGAACTAAGAAATAAATAGTACAAGAACTCCTATTCCCTTGAAGAAGCTATTTATTTAGTTATTTAGTTAGACAGAGTCTCACTCTGTTGCCCTTGGTAAAGTGCTGTGGTGTCACAGCTCATAGCAACCTCAAATTCCTGGGCTTAAGTGATTCTCCTGCCTCCGCCTCCCAAGTACCTGGGACCACAGGCGCCCACCACAACGCCCGGCTATTTTTTTGTTGCAGTTGTTTAGCTGGCCTGGATTAGAACCTACCACCTCGGTGTATGTGGCTGGCGCCGTTACCACTGTGCTATGGGTGCCGAGCCTGTTTCTTTACTTTCCACATCCAGCAAGAACAAGTTTGGTGAATCATTTAATGTGTATCTTTAAAGGACTTAAACTCAACTCCCTGCTTCACAAGCCGCCCTCCACATAAGCTGCCAGACCAGCTTCCCTCAAACCCAATCATATCTAGTCTTTTCCTTTCCTTTACAACAATAAATCTGGCTTCCTCTTGCATCCACTCCCTAGGTAAATATTCATTTTGAACTTATTTCAGCAGCTTTTTTTCCTTTTGTAGATATGCTCTCAATTTTTCTTATCCAGTATACATACTACATGTATACAATTGTGCAAATTCCATGTACCTCTTCTTTCCCTCTTCCTGTCACTCTCTCAAATTTTAGCTCCAAAACATAGCTCATTCAGAAAGTTGTAGCTTGACTCCATGGCCAGTGATCTCCTATCTGAATGTGCCCAAGCTGGACAGCATTAATGTGCAGGCAGCCCTCAGGTTACAAACATCCGACTTAGGTACAATTTGCACTTATGAATGGAGGCTCTTACAGGTAGTAGGTACCTCCTCCAACTTACATACAATACCAATTTAAGAACAAACCTACAGAACCTACTTCATTCATAACCCAGGGACTGCCTGTAATTTATTGCTTCATAGGAACAATCTCAAGCTTTCTTTCAAATCCTCCATGTAGCATTTTGCCCAGAGTGTTCACTTTATCTTAAGAAACTAAGACTGTAAGATGTATATTAGACAAAAGCTACACAGCAATATACCAGAATACCACAAATAAAATGTCTTTTTGCTTTTTTAATAGGGTCTCACTCTATGACCTAGGCTGGAGTGCAAAGGTACAGTTACTGCTCTCTGCAGCCTTGAACTCCTGATCAAAGTGACCCTTTTGCCTCAGTCTCCAGGGTAGCTGGGGCTACAGGTGAATGCCACCACTCTAGGTTACTCACAAAAAATTTTTTTTTGCAGATCTTGCTATGTTTCCTAAGCCAGTCTTGTTCTCCTGGGCCCATGCAATCTTTCTGCCTTGGTCTCCCAAAATGCTGAGATTATAGGTATGAGCCACTTCACCCACACCAAAATGTCATATTCTAACAAGCTCTAGTATAGAGGAAAAATATGATTGTAACTTTACTGGAGAGTTGTCTTGCAATATTCAAAGACTATAGTGAAAATAGTCTGAAAATATATAGCCAATATGTTATCAATGAATGATAAGATAAAGAGTTATTTGTTCTTTTGGACTTTTTATATTTTCCAATTCCTCCTTGTACATTAAACTTCTATTACCTGTACAATAAAAGAGAAATTTGCATTTGTTTTTAAAAGCAAATTGATATAATGACCAAGAAGAGTCAGAAAATGAGTAAAGGCTTTTCAGATACTAATGTGTTGTCCAGAGAACAGTAAGATATTATTTCAAAAACATAAAAAAAAAAAAAACCTTAAACACTTTATAATGGTTCTAGTCCTTATAGTGCCCCCAAATTGGCACTTACCAATACTGAAAAATACCATTACTTCTCATGGGATCCTTAACCCCGATACATTAATGCCATCCAGAAACTATCAGCGCATAACACAGCACAGGATTTCTGAACTGAATGAGCCACGGCTAAAGGTAGGTCATAGTTGTTGGTCTTGTTTTTTCAGTTCTTTTTTATTACAGAAGATTTTTCAGACAGATAAACTGAATCTAAACCTACTTTTTGTAGAAACACAAGATATCGTAAGTGTACATTTATTTCACCTTTCAAACTTGACAATAACTTCTTAGGCTTCTCAAAGCCCTGAAATCTGAAATCATGTATTTATAGACAAGACAGATGTGTACTTGCAACTTAAAAATCAAAGTTGCAATTTCTCTTACAAGTCAACTAAGAAAACACCAAAGTTTCCCAAGTTTAAGCATGCTCTATTAATCTTGTGTGTTATGAAATGGGCTGAAATTTAAAACAGACTAAAAACATTCAAAATTCTAAAGTTTCCAATACAAACTACACTCTGTGTTAATTATTCTAACTGAGGAGTCATAAAGTTAGCGGACTTAGAATATATTTCACACATTCAGAGATGTTTCTAAAATTATTCCTAAAGCTTTATTTTAACAAAATTCCATAACACATTCAAATACTTTCTTATATTTTATATAGTAGACAATTTTCTTCTCCTTTTTCATGACTATCATTCTTATTTCTCTAATATGCCAGTCTTAATTTGCCAGTCCCCAATGGTATGACTTTATAGAGAAATCATGTGGTTAATATTACACATAAATACATACTGCAAAATTTTTGGGTTATAGCTATTGAATATACTGTAATTCAATTATATGAAAAAGCAAAAGATAGCTAATAATTGTTTTAGAATAATTCATTGGTAAAATAAAAAGATGAGCCCCCCCCCCCACACACAAAAAATACCGTATTTGTTTAGAAGTCATTCACAGAAACAGGTATCAAATGGTGAAACTGGATTCTGCCTGTGCTTCCTGTTCAGTCGGTCGCATTATTTGATCTTTCTGAATCTCACTTTGCTCATCTAAATAGAAATAACGCCCACCTACCTTAAGTGAACAGGTGCTCACTGTTAGTTCATTTCCTCCAGAGTCTGGATTCATTTCATCAGTTCAATTTAATAATTTCAAAAGTTGGGAAAGATTAGAAAGATCATTTTCTCAACCCTCGTACTCCAGTACATCCATGCAGAACTCACTTTACCTTGTTTATCTCTTTCTAGTACTAGATTAGGGACCAGAATTCACACTTGAAAGAGACCAGCTAGTGGAGTGTGCTGTTATATCACATTACAAATCCTTGTGGAGCTGTGACACAGTTTAAATGATAAATGCAGCTAACCTACAAAGCACTTGCCTGGTTAAATTAAAATTCAAATGTATTTCAGTTTTATAAGAGTGGTTAAGGGCATGGACTTTGGTGCCAGACTAACAGAGACCTAGATGACACCTTCATTCTATGCTGTTTTCAAGTTGGTTACAGTTAACATAAAAATGGACACTTCTCACCACAGTATATTCCTACATTTGATAACAATGTCTATGGGATAGTGGCAGAGGCAGATCTTTTGCATGAGTGCTATAGCTGATATGCTAGAATCCCCTGAAGAACTGGGGTAAGGAATTATTTACAGTGTATCTCTTCCTCTCCCTATAAAGAAATACTTGTTTATCCTCTCAGAACATACAGGGAAACCAATGTGTGTATGTGGGATTCCGACCAGTTACTGGAGAACACCATAAGCACTGAGTTGAACTCTCATCATTAAGCGGAGCACTTCTATTCTTAGGAAACATCAGAGTTTGGTTCAGTTGGCAACATTCCTGGCCTCTAGACCAAGAGGTCACAGTCTCACATTTCACATATGAACTCCAGTTTACAGCCCTTGCTAACACTCCTACAGAATAATCCAAGAGGCATTAAATGACAATGCCATCAAAACCCAAGTACCCAGTAATCTAGAAATATAATATAGAAATAAATTTGACAAGCTAATCCTTCTTGTAAACAAAAGACTCTGTGCTTAGAAACAGCTGAGAGACAGAAAAAGGGAGGGAGAGAATGTTTTGGCGAAAGGTATAATAAATGAATTATATTGCATAACTACATTGACATATGCTGTTAAACACTTAACGGGTTCCAAAAAGGATACAGCAACATCTGCAATATTAAAAGTAAGCTCTGGTCTCTTAATGTTTCTATTACATAATTTAACTTCATACTAGAATGGTAGGCTAAAAATATAGAAAAAACTTTTGCAGAAATGAGAGGCCCTATCAAGTGATTTCATGTGGACCATCCCCAAGCACACGACTCAGACAGGGCGGCACCAAGTGATTAACAGCCCTTTATAAAAATAGAGAAATAATGTTGCAATACATGAGCTCTCTTCTGAAATACTAGGCTGGCTTCCTGAGAGCAGACGCTTATTCTGTACTTTGAAAACAGGGATCCTAGGAAAATCAATAAGCCACATTTAAAATTCATACAATAGGTAACCAAGAAGTCCTAAAATGCCATAAAGTAAATTTCCTTAAATAAAACTATTTTTTCTCTAATTAAAATTATATGATTGAATGTGCATTTTACTTTCATGGAAAAAATTTGGCCCTAAGATCATGATGTGAACTACATGATCCGAACCAATCTGTATATAGTTGCAAAAACTTTACTAGGATTTCCCTATGTGTGTAAATTTAAAAAAATTTTTCTATAATGCCCAAAATTAATCACTTTTCATTTCAAATGGGCTTATGTATTTTTTTTTTGGCCAGGCTGGGTTTGAACCCGCCACCTCTGGCATTTGGGGCTGGCACCCCAGCCCTTCGAGCCACAGGCGCCGTCCTTACGTATGTATTCTTGATCACAAGTCTGGAGCAAGAAATCACCCTGGAGGTCATCTTGTCTCTTCTCAGATTGACTGACAGTGCTGTAATGTCCTCTACAAATGCCCGTCAGCCTCCCATCTGCTTAGTCTTCTTTACATGTCTTAATGATGAAGGCCACTTTATCTCAATCAGATATGATGAAAGAAATCTTTCCTTTTGGTTATCATTCCCCAAATTAGAAAATTCCAACTAGAACAGTTCTATTAGGGAAGTTATAATTAATAAATGACTGTCAATTTGAACTTGCTACTGTCTCCACAATCATATAAAAGCAGAGCAGCAAGAACATAAATGAATTCTTTACTAAATTCAAAACCAGGCTGGTGCAGTGGCTCACGCCTGTAATCCCAACACTTTGGGAGGCCAAGGCAGGAGGATAACTTGAGCCCAGGAGTTCAAGGCCTGAGCAATACAATGAGGCTCTGTATTGACAAATTTTTTTTTTTTTTAAATTGCCCAGGCATGATGACACACACCTGTAATAGGGAGGCTGAGGCAGGAAGATTGCTTGAGTTGTTGTAGGCAGCAGTGAGTTGTGATCACTCCAGCATGGGTGACAGAGTGAGACTTTGTCATGAAAGGGAAAAAAAGGAAAAATTCTAACTCAATGTATAAGTACTAATAAGTAATTTGTTCAACAAAAACACTGGTTTTCAAACAAAAGATGATGCCTAGGTAACCTCTCTTCCTTTATTGCCTATATACCACGTGACCTGCTGTTAGCAATAAACAAAGCCAGGTAATAAGAGACAACATTCATGTGGCCCTTTAGAGGAATGTAGTAGCACTCTCATACATTACCACACACATGCATAAAATAGTGAAGGAAACTTAAAGTCTACCAGCAGCAGTTACAGGCTGGGATTTGGGGCTGGCTACACAGTGACTGTTTCTACATGTTTCCCCCCACCTCCGTGATCGATGTGTCTGATGATATAAAAGGGCATATAACAGTCATATCTTAAATCTGAAAAATCTTTTCAGTTCATTCACCAACTACTTGATAAGTGGACGCATAAATCACAATCACCTGGTGAGTTTTTCAGTCAGTAGTTAATTCATTCTCACTGGTGCTATTTCTTTTAAGGCACATGGTCAGCACACCAGTTTCAGTCAGTATTTACTAATCAGCAAATGAGTACACAGCATGACTGAGACACTATGGTAAACACAGTGTAGTCTACAGCTATCTTAATTCAATCTATAAAGTAACTTACTGAAGGACAAAAACAAATTAAAAACCTTTAGTAGCTGTGAAGAGATAGCAATAGATTAACAAATTAATTACGCATGCTTTGGAGTAACAAAGACCTGGACTGGTGAACCTCTGTTAAGCTACTTCACCTCTCCAAAGTAGATCTGCAATCTATAAAACAGACGTCTATGAGGATTAAATGAGGTAAAGCACGGTTAGCTTAGCTTACACACAAATAACTCAAGACATGGATGCTCTCACTTTAAAGCAGTAATTATCAACTGCAGCCTACAAAACAAATTTTAACATGCTCAAAAGGAAGTTCCTTTAATATCTAATTACTAGAGAAGTCTAAAAACATTAACCACAAATGGTTTTCTTTAAAATTAAATATATTGGGTGGTGCCTGTGGCTCAGCGCGTAGGACGCTGGCCTCGTATACCAAGGATGGTGGGTTCAAACCTGCCCCGGCCCAACTGCAACAACAACAACAAAATAGCCAGGAGTTGTAGCGGGCACCTGTTGTCCCAGCTACTCGGGAGGCTGAGGCAAGAGAATCACTTAAGCCTAAGAGCTAGAGGTTGCTGGGAGCTGTGATGCCACAGCACTCTACTGAGGGCGATAAAGTGAGACTCTGTCTCTAAAAAAACAAATAAATAAATAAAGTATAAATCACTACCCTACTCATAAAATATTAACATTCTTCCATATACATGAATGAATAAAGAAACTAATCATAAGCATTTTGCATCATTACCTACAGTGGGTTAAAAAGTCTAAGTTGTATTTGATAACTACAGCAGTCCAAAATTAATACTGATGATAAGGAACAGATCCCTAAAAATACTGAAATCCAGAGTCTGGCTGTCACGGCTCTGACATCAATCAACAGCTCTTCTCTCAGAAGGCTATAAAAAGCTCTCTGGCTTTCAGGGATGGTTACAACCTCTCAATTTTTTAAGCTAAGAGAGGAGTACAAATGAGACACTGCTGGAAGTTAAAAATATCACAGTTCTTTCATTTCTCTTTTACTGTTCAATAGATAATACACAATCAGTGATACATCAGTATTTTCTCAAACAGGACAAATACTTCTTAAAATCAGTTTGCATTCTTATCAAAACTACAGCCCAAAATTAATCACTACTTTTTTCTCTAGAAAGGTTGGCCCTAGATTTTTTAACTCCTTCAACCCTAAATATCAATTCCATTTTAATTTCTACCTAAATCCTGTATCACTGTTAGAACTTTCACTTTTCCTTCACAGCATCAGCTAAATCATACTAAGAAAAATACCTCCTCTAAAAATATTCCTCCTGCTAACATTACTAAGTATTTTTGCTTAATGGCAATATTTACATATTAAACTTAGTATATTTTAAGAAAAAAACTATAAATACATTATCACATTAGAAAACACTTCATTTGATATTTACATGTAGGCCTAGGAATTCATAGAAAATTTTTCGATTTCTACAGCATATTAGAGCTGAAGAAGTTCTTATGAATCACATAAATATTCCAATCCACTAAGGTCATAGATGAGGAAACCAATGCTCTAGATTTCAGTAAGCAAATCAGCCAGCAAGCCACATTATTAAATGTATGTGCCGGACACTGCCAACCGCCTGGGACATGACAGTGAACCCTGCAGGCCTTGCAGCATCTACTGGAAGAGACAAGCAATCTAACAGCTAAAATTCAAATAAGAGTATTTTTTAACCAGATGTACAATTAATAAACTTATATGGTCATTGAAAAACCATTCACACATGGCAGTGCCTGTGGCTCAAAGGAGTAGGTTGCCGGCCCCATATACCGCAGGTGGCAGGTTCAAATCCAACCATGGACACCCCCCCCCAACAAAAAAAAAAAAAACAAAAACGCAAAACACAAGAAAAACTACACATACAAAGCAACGTCAACAAAAGAATTCACTATAGAGTAAAATTCTATTTAAAAAAGAATTCCCTATAGAATAAAATCCTTTCCTATTTAATCCTAAAGTCTTTCAAATACAACCAAAGACCAAACTCTTCCAAAACCTCCAACAATTCTAGCAGAAATATTTCTTTTCTGAGTTCCTAAGGTGTCCTGCTCAGGATTACCCACATTGGTGAATTTTTGCCTGCCTCTTCCTCATGTTCCACCCACGTCGTCTCCTGAGGACCAGGGCTCAGTACAGCTCTGAGCACAGCATAGGAGTTGACAGAAAACTTAGATCTGGAAAGTCTTCTGTCAACTCCCAGGCCTACATATAAATGTAAAATTGAGCACAGCGCTAAAGCTTTCTTTATAAAGACACCAAAACGGAAGAAAGTAACGCAATGCTCCTGACATGACGAGAATAACACTTACAAGCTGTTCTCCACACCTTCTGGTCCACGTGTGCCGAGTGCCTGGGACGCCACGTCAAGCCTCCAGTGGGAACGTTTACTCCCTACACAGCGTCCTTCACAGAAGGCCAGGGCAGGGGACTCTTAAAAGCACACTTGGGGCTCGGAAAAAAACTGCCTAGACACATTAACATCTGAGCTGATTCTTGAGGAATTTGTATTTCATTTACGTTAGTTCCTGGGAAACGGGGAGCAAAGGGGGGGCAGGACCTCCAAAGAGCAATTTCCAAAGTCTGCCACTTAGGTAACAGAAATGTCCTCAATCTCGACTGTAAGTCAAAGAACTAGAAAATTTCTCTTAATTTTAATTTTCAAAATTAAGAAACTCACTATTTCACCCAGAGAATGAAGGTGCTATTTTTTAAAGGCCTAGTAATTTGGGGAACATTCTTAACAACTCTTATTTTTAGTCTAAGATCTTACCATGGGTAGTTTTGTTGGAGCAAGGGACAGTTACTAAGTCATAGTAAGTTAGAAAATACTTATTTCTTACAGATAATGCTCATATGACTAGCAAATCATTAAGTATCCTAGATTAATATAGTTAATCAAATATTAACTGAAAAGAATTAAGTAAAGGCAGATTTTAATTCTTATAATAATTTCTGATTTCATCAACTGATGCTTTCTTGAAATTGAAATTATAGGCATTGATAAAAAACGAATTTTGTAAATCATTTAAAATTTTCCTAAAACAGCTGCATACAGAAGCTCATAACTGTAATCCTAGCAATTGGGGAGGCTGAGGCAGGAGGACTGCTTAAAGACAAGAGTTTAAAACCAGCATGGGCGACATGGCCAGATCCCATCTCTACAAAAAAATTAAACAACTAGCTGGGCACGGTGGCATGCACCAGGCTGACGCAGGTAGATTGCTTGTGCCAGGAACTGAGGGATTGCCGTGAGCCATGAACATGCTACTGTACTCTAGCCTGGGTGACAGGGCAAAGACCCTGTCTCTAAAATAAATAAATAAAAATAATAAAAATTCCCTAAAATTTAATCCAGAACAATGGGAATTTTTTTTTTTTTTTTTTGCAGTTTTTGGCCAGGGCTGGGTTTGAACCCACCACCTCCGGCATATGGGACTGGTGCCCTACCCCTTTCGGCCACAGGCACCGCCCCAAAATACATATTTTTTACAGTGACAGAGAATATACCATGCAACAATGCCCATACTTTTAAACCTGTCAAACTATATGTAGAAAAGCTACTATGTTTTAAAAGTTTGAAACTAAAAAGTATGCTTAAGCCCAAGAGTTTGAGGTTGCTGTGAGCTATGATGTCACAGCACTCTATTGAGGGCAACAAAGTGAGCCTCTGTCTCAAAAAAAAAAAACTAAAAAGTAGAAAGGTGGTAATATTCACAGGCTAGAAGTAGCCTGTCTAGGATAAAACCTCTCTGAATTTTATCCCAAGACGACGGAAGCTCATTGGTTTTGAGTTCACTATGAGCTGCTATCTAACCAAATATAATCTCCCAACCAAATTCAAGTGAGCCTATTACAACCTTTAATGACAAAACCACAAATGAGAACCCATTTTATTTCATTTTCTACCACTATTTCAAAAAAAAAGAAAACCCTATACGGAAATCACTATTTTCATAGGTAAAGAACAAAGTTAGCTTTTCATAGGTAAAGAACAAAGTTAGCTAAAACCCAAAAATCAAACTGTCCCTAAACATAAGACTCCAGATCTTATAAAGGATGTAATGCCTTTGATAGACAATGCAAAATCTGTTTTTATGTTCTGCATTTGATAAATGATCTGATTTTAATTAACTAAAAGGGAACAGGGATGTGGAAGAATCATATTCTTAGATGCTGAACAATTTCCTAAAAAACTCAAAATCAGCAAATATCCTTTATTACACTTAATCTACCTGCTAACAAAGTGGGTTTAGAATGCATGAACCCCTCCTGTGCTTTAAAAAATAGGCAAATGATAAAAATTTTTGCAGAGCAGTAAGTTCTGAACACACTATTCACAGGCTGCAGGGTGGGGGCCTGAGTGACTGTTGGCCTGCAATCACTGACTTGCTCAGCAACTTTGCTATAATAGCTTCAAATTGCAGGCCTGAGGAAATGCTCCATAAATAGCTGCTCTTTCTTCTTGTAAAGCCTCTTCATAGACCCAATACAACACTACTACCAAAAATGGAGGAGTCACCACAGACTTTTTCCTTTTTTTTTTAAGTCAAGAGAGTTAGCGCTATCCTGCTAATCATGTCACTCGTTTTTGCGAGTATGAATCACAGTACTGAAATCTGATTCACTGTTTAAATTCAACTTTTAGGTAACAAAAAGTTACAGAGGATTAAATCAGTTTTTATAACCATTCAATTTCAGGAAGAGGGAAAAACCAGTTGTTCTTTATACTTCTTTAGAAAAACACGTACAAGCTTAGTTTTGAAATTAAATGGTTGAGAATGTCTTCATTACCTTGCAGTAAAGCAGTACTCCTTAAAAGTGGCCAATCTGTAAGAAAACTGGAAACCTGGACCCATGTGGTATGATTACAGAAAATGCTTTTGCGAAGCAGTAATAACATGAATACAATTATTCTAAAGTCACGGCAAGCACGTGCCTCCTGCTTAACTTCACCTATATTTTATGTATATAAACACATATACATATGTAACTTGATAATTCTGATAATTTACTAGTCTGTAAATTAACCCCCAAATTAAATGAACAGCAAATTAATACAGTCTAATTCATCAGCAAAAACAATGAATGCCTTTCTTAATTTAAGTAAACTCAGGGAGGGAAAAAAGCAACAAAGTAATTAAATGACACAAGGTACCAGGAAAGACAGCCTTCATTTCCACCCGTTTCCAAGGAAATTTATGCTTTAATTGATTGATTAATTAATTAATTTATTTTTTGAGACTGAGTCTCACTGTGTTGCCCAGGCTAGTGCACCATGGTATCAGCCTAGCTGGCAGCAATCTTAAACTCCTGAACTTAAGAGATCCTCTTGCTGCAGCCTTCCATGTAGCTGGGAATACAGGCAACCACAATGGCCAGCTAATTTTTCTTGTCTTTTTTTTTTTTTTTTTTTTTTTTTTTTAAAGTAGAGACAGGGTCTTGCCCTTGTTCAGGCTGGTCCTGAGCTCAAGAAATCTTCCAGCCTCAGATGGGTTTATAGGCATGAGTCGCAGCTCCCAGCCACCCATATTAATCTAAAGAGAAGTAAAGTAATTTAGCATGAGGCAAGTTTTTTTGGTAAAATACCAAAGTCAACTTTCAGAGGATAAGTACAATTAAGTGTCAATTAGAATTCATAGTCTGGAACGTAACACTAAACTGTAACCAAAAAGTCCGTATTCTGGTTCAACCTCCTGAGTAGTCTAAAAGTAACTTGATTAATGTAAGGGCATCTCAAGAGGGCATTAATGTGAGGCCATCTCAACATCTATCCAATTTATATTAAATTATACATTTAAAAATAAGATTTTGCACTGTAACAATATGAACTGTTTCTCACAGTAATTATGAACTACCCTGATTTTTTTATGCCCCAGATGATAATTCCTCTATCGTGAACATTATTTAATAAAACTTTCAATTCCAAAGCAGCCAATTTTAAAACAGGCCATAATCTTTTACAGTTCTTCTCAACAAGAGGCAATCTACTTCCCAAACCCTAAATTTGGGCTGACCTTTTCATGTGCCTCAGCCAACAGAATGTGGTAAAAGTAACTTTGTATAACAGCCTCAGGCAGCCCTAAAACTTCCACCTTGATTCTCTTGGAATGCTCTCAACATGTAAGGAAGGACTAGGCAGTTAAATGATGACAGCTTAGGGAAAGAGGCTGCCCTGGCACCAAGGCCCCCGGCATCTGAATGAGACCCTCTTACCGTCCAGCTCCAGTACAGCTGTCACAGGCAGCTGGATGAGTGGCCTCACACAGTACCAGCAGAAGAGCTATTCAGCTCTCACGCCAAAAGACAGAACTGTTTTAAGTGACTAATGTGTTGTATAATCACTTAACACAGCAACAGATAAACAATACACCAAGGAAAAAAACTGGTTCAACCCTTCCACCACTCTAAAAATCAGAAGTTAATGATAAGCTGTGTTTTATCAGGTTAATGATATTAACCATGACTATTGGGGGGGGGGAGCATGACTGTAATAATGTGAAATACTTAAAACTAGATCAGCCTACAAGAAGACACTTAACCTAAAAAGTCACATTTAACTTGTCTTTACTGTTAATTCACATGAGTAGAGAGAAGCAGCAAATTGTTTTGAACATTATAGTTTTTATATTATTTTTTACTCAAAATAATTATGAAAATTTTGAACACAGCAAGATTAGAAAAATTTTGCAGTGAACATTCATATACACATCACCTAAATTCTCCCCCTATACATTTTGATGAATTTATTAAACTAATAACTTTCGACTACCAAGAAAATGTATTAAAATAACATGTGACCACTCAATTTAAAAATGAATGTCCCACAAACTTTAAAGAGACAGATACAGTTTAACATTAATATAACAACTTCCACTCATTGAGAGATTATTCATTGGTTTCTCTGCTATGAGTTTAATATTTAATTCTCTTAGTAACTCTGCTTCGTAAGTATTGTATTACCATTTACCTTAAGGTGAAACGTCTGAAGGTCCTAAGATAAGGAACAAACTGAATTTTCAACCCAATCTCATTAGTTTCAAATCTTATTACTGTAACATTTACATTAAAAGGAAAAAAGGAAGAAGGTATTTATACCATCTTCACACATTAGAATACTTAATAGTGTAAAGATGCCATTTCTCCAAATTTTTCTGTAGATTCACTGCCATCTCAGTATTTAAAGAGGTCCTCTGTAGAACTTGGCAGACCAATTCTAAAATCTGTTTGACTATAACAAAGAATAGGCAAGATAGGACAAAATTTAAAAAATTTTCTCCACTATCAAGACACATTCTAATGCTTTAGTAATTAAGTCAATGGTCTTGGCACAGGGATAGAAAGAGAACAAGGAGGACAGAATAACACATCTATGTATCTTTTATGGACAGAGGTAACATCTCTCAGTGAGGAGAAGACTTTTCAATAAACTGGGTATCCACTGAGGAAAAAATATTAATCCAGACCCCTGCGCTTATACCATTCATAAAAGTCAATTCTGAGAGGATTAAAATCTAAATGTGAAACATTTTGAATATGAAAAAACTGTCTTAGGGACATGGAAGGATGAGTAAACAGTTGTCACTTTACAAAAAAAGGGGAAAATCCAAAAGAACAATGGGCAAAACATCTGAGTAGCCACAATAGTAAAAAGAGAATAGACGGGCTGGAAGGGGTGGCTCCCACCTACAACCCTAGTACTCTAGAAAGCTCAAGGCAGGAGGTCTCTAGGCAGCTAACGCCTGTAATCCTAGCACTCTGGAGACTGAAACTGGTAGATTACTTGAGCTCAGGAGTTTCAGCTGAGCAAGAGCCACACTCAGGCTGTACCAAAAACAGAAAAACTAGGCAGGAGTTATGACAGGTGCCTGTACTCCCAGCTAATGCGGAGGCTGAGGCAAGGGGATTGACTACTTAAGCCCCAGAGTTTGAGGCTGAGCTACGATGCCATGGCACTCAACCTAGGGCAACAGAGTGAGATGCTATCTAAAAAAAAGGGCAAATAAACAACCAAAAATATATCAAAATATGCCCAAATCTACCAGCAATCCACGTAATGTTAACGTTAAAACCACAGGCATGGTGCTGTGGCTCACAACTGTAATCCTAGCACTCTGGGAGGCTGAGGCAGGTGGATCACATGAGCTCAGGAGTTTGAGACCAGCCTGAGCAAGAGTGAGAGACACCCCTCCTTTTCTACTAAAAATGAAAACCTGAGGCAAGAGGATTACTTGAGCCCAGGCGTTTGAGGTTGCTGTGAGCTACGACAATGCCATGGCACTCTACTGGGGGTGAAAAAATGAGACTGTCTCCAAAGAAAAAAGTTAAAACCACAAAAGGACACGGGCATATGCACAAGGCTAACAAAAATGCCAAGCACTGGACTGTCAAGTTGAACAAGCACACACAGGTGACCTACCAATTCCCTTATCTGTCCTAGAAGAACTCTTGGACACAATTCCTTGCAGAGAAGACATACACATGAACGTTCACTCCAGTATCCATACAACAACTCCAATGTTCCTCAACCACAGAAAAGTAACAACCTGTGGTCTAAACTACCGTATATACTCGAGTATATATGGTACATAGCAATAAAAATGAATTGCATCACGAGTCTCACGAAGTTGATCAAAGGAAGCAAATTCCCAAAATTTGCAGACTTCATTTATATAACGTAAATGTTGGGAGAAACTGATTTAAGGACGGTGGCAAATTGAAAAGGACCACCAATTCTTTACTATTCTTTCCCCTGAAAAATGCAATCTAATTCCTTTGGCTTAGTCTTAAGCTAGTCTTAGTAACTGGCCTGACCAACAGAATGGGATGCCCAAGGTTAGGCTGTAAGAAGCTTGAAACTTCTGCGCAGGACTATTGAAGTCACCTCTCTAGAAATCCTCAGCTGTTATTAAGAAACCAACTACCCTGGGGCTGCAGTCCTGGAAAGACCACATGTAGGGCATCTAGTGGACAGTCCCAGCTAAGCCCAGGTTCCAGTCACCACATCAAAGCATAAGACCTGTGAGCAAACCATCTTTGGATGCAGTCAGCCAGCTGAATGGCACCGAGTAACATCCACTGATGCTACACGGAAAAGAATCATTCACTTGTGCCTTGATTGAATTCCTGACCCACAGAACTGAAAGACACAGGCCAGGCACAGTGGCTCACGCCTATTAACGCTGCACTCCGAGGGACTGAAGCGGGTGCACTGCTTTAGCTCAGGAGTTCGAGATCAACCCGAGCAAGAGTGAGACCCTTGTCTCTAAAAACATAAAAAATAATGAACAAGAGCAACTGATTCTTCTTTTAAAAAAAAAAAAAAAAGAAAATTATAAGATATAATAAAATGGTTATTTTAAGCCATAAGTTTTGGGATCGTTTGTTATGCTATAATAGGTAACAAAGAGATATGCATGAAGATGGTAAAACCAAAAAGTAAGATGAAAGTCAGGACAGTGGTTACCTCTAGATCGGTGGTTCTCAACCTTCCTAATGCTGCAGCCCTTTAATACAGTTCCTGTGGGTCGTGACCCCCAGGCTGAGAACCGCTGCTCTAGATGAAGGGAGTGGGGTGCAGTCAGTGAGAGGTAGGTACACAGAAGACTTCTAAGAAACCAGCATTATTTTGTTTATTAACCTGACTAGTGATTACACAGGTATTTACATCATCATCAATATTCAAAATAAGTTTGTTTTATACATGCTTCTTTTTAATTTTTTATAGACTAAAAAAAGGAAGGACATATCAAAGCATATTAGGACACAAGTACATACTTCAAATAATATATAATATTGATATGCAAAAAATCTAACCTCTCGATCATACATCTGCATATAATGTACATGCTGTTTAATAATAAAAAGAGGTATTACAGAGACAGGGTCTTGCTCTGTCATCCAGGTTGGAGTACAGTGCACCATTATAAAGCTCACCACAACTTCAAACTCGTGGGCTCAAGCTATTCTTCTACCTCAGCACCTCAAGCAGCTAGAACTACAGGTGTGTGATGCCACGCCCACTTCATTTTTTTAATATTATTTTTTGTAGAGACAGGGTCTTGCTATGATGTTGCCCACGTTGGTTTTGAATTCCTGGGCTCAATCAATCCTCCCACTTCAGGCTCCCAAAGTACTAAGATTACAGGCATGAGCCACCACACCTGGACATTACCTTGATATAACACGCTAATCTGGCACCTTGAAATGAGGAAGCAAAAGATTTCCCTAAATTGATGACCTTCCCAACAGCTAAACCAGCATAAAGGACTAAATGTCTGTGTTTCCTCCAAATCCCCACACCCCAATAGGATGATGTTTGGAGACAGAGCCTTTGGAGAAAATTAGTATTAGATGAGGCCATGAGGGTAGGATCCTCGCAATGGAAGCACTGTCCTTGTACAAAATGACACCTGAGAGCTTTCGTTCTTCCTTCCCTCGTGTACACAGATCACGTGAGCACACACACAAGAGATGGTAGCTACCTACAACCAAGAAAAAGCCTCAGAATATCCTACCTTGCCCACGCCTTGACCGTGGACATCCTAGCCTCCAAAAGTATAAGAAATAAATTTGTTGTTTAAGTTGTCCAGCCTATGGTATTTTGTTATGGCTGCCCAAGCTAAGATAACCAGTAACATATTATGCTGATCTCCATGTGGCCTACCATAAAACAAGAGAGCTGAAATCTTAACAGCATAATATGTTGCTGATAACTAAATTTATTTCTTGACTAATAAATACTACTGGACCAATAATAGCGTTCTGAGCACCATCCAGTCAGTCCCTCTGACATAATAATTTCATCCCACTCCACAGGGTGGAACCCAGCAAACCCTTTCAACAATGCCTGATACAGAAAACCACCATATAGGTGTTTATAAAATCAAGGGAACACTAAGCACAGTGATTCAAAGAAAATAACAGACAGAATGGCAGGCAGAAAGAAAAGAACTATATCAAAGCAAGCAAACCAGCACGTATCACCCAGAACCACGTGGGTCTTTGAGAAAAAACACCCAGTGTTTGAGGGAGGAAAGGGAGTCAACCTCCTGATAATCTGTGCAAATTCTTATCTGTAGTATGATGGGTACTACCTCCAAACTGAAGAAAAGACAGGTACACAAATAGTGTGCTTTGTCCTCAGACAGAGGACAACGACACTTACATACCATTGTGAAGAAACAGTGACTATTTCCTCACCCATAAGAAGAGGTGTGTACTAGTCCTAAGGGGAAAGTTTGCCCATCCTCCTGCTGGGAGGGCTAAAAGAGATCCCGTTACGTCATTTGGAGCCTGTCCAAACTACATGATTTTGGAAACATAACCTATATCCGTCTGAACATGTGTAGAGAAAAATCAACAACCTGTATTTGAACAACTCTTCACCATTTTTTTTAATCTTAAAAAAAATCTGTCCAGGAGCGCTTGATAAATTTTAGCTGAGACCCTATTACTGACAAGGTAAGGTCTCAGGAATCTCCATGTATTTACTTCTAATTTTAGCATTTTATTTTAATGTGCTTCCTTATTTTACACCTTTAACTGAGGTACACCAATTCTGCTCCATCCTTCCCCGTGCCATTGGATACTGTAATGCCTTTTATGACTCACAAGTATCCACTTTTTTGGCAGTACTTAACACTCTTCTCTGGTACTTATACAATGCTCTAATCTGGGTTTCACTTGGTCATTAAAAATTTTATGCAGTTTTAAAAGGTCTGCTTCCTCTTTTTTCCCCTCAGAGAGGAAACCTCTTTTTACCTAAATAAGAGACTGGCAGAAAAAGTAACGAAGGGTCCTAACACATCTCATTCATCTATGGATTTTATCCTAGACCCAGTCTTCATGAAATAACTTAGTCCCTAGAAATGTTACACGACCATGTGATGGTTTATGGGGGATAATAACAGTCGAGACATCAGCAATGGCCTATTAAAGACTGAACTTAGGCTACTTTTCTAAGCTATCTGTTAAAAGAGCACTTGTAAATAGCCGGGCGTTGTGGCAGGCGCCTGTAGTCCCAGCTACTCGGGAGGCTGAGGCAAAAGAATCGCTTAAGCCCAGGAGCTGTGTGATGCCACGGCACTCTACCAAAGGGCCATAAAGTGAGACTCTGTCTCTATTAAAGAAAAAAAAAAAAAAAAAAAAAAAGAGCACTTTCCAGGGAAAAAAGCGATCTATGTCTTGGCATTAACCTATGGAAGTATACTACATATTTATAATTACTGAATCAATTCAGAGTAAGCATGTTTTTCCTACCACCATCTATACTAATGAGAGAAAGGAAAAAAGAGAAAGACAAAAAGGTGGGCAGAATGAGGTATGCTGCTAATTCTATAAGGCTGTTTTACTTTAAAGCCCTAATTTTTATACCATATTAAGACAAAGAATTCTGGGGTGGTGCCTATGGCTCAAAGGAGTAGGGCGCTGGCCCCATAAACCGGAGGTGGCAGGTTCAAACCCAGCCCTGGCCAAAAGAAAAAAAAAAAAGACAAAGAATCCTGAAATGGCATACACCAATATCTCCACTTATCATATATGTTATTTATGAATAGGATTTTTATTTTCACTCTTTCTGCCCCTTCAAATTTTTTCAGAATCTAAACCTTTTGGAACAAAATTCATATACTACTAACCAATTAACAACCACCACCTCATGTCAAAGTTTACAGATCTCCCTTTAAGAAAATCTAACACGGCTTGGTGCCTGTGGCTCAATCAGCTAAGGCACCAACCACATACACCTGAGCTGGCAGGTTCAAATCCAGCCCGGGCCACCAAACGATGGCTGCAACCAATAGCCAGGTGTTGTAGCAGGCACCCGTAGTCCCAGCTACTTGGGAGGCAGAGGCAGGAGAATCACTTGCGCTTAGGAGTTGAAGGTTGCTGTGAGTTGTGATGCCATGCACTCTACCCAGGGTGACAACTTGAGGCTATCTCAAAAAAAAAAAAAAGAAAGAAAAGAAAATCTAACATGTAAAAAGTAGTCTAAAGTTAACACTAATGGGAACAAATATACTTGAATAATTTGCCTTGTGGAAGCATTTACTTAAGGATTCAGTAAAAAGTGGCCTTTTAATACAACATAAAGTCAAATCGTATGAAATTGCTAACAGGAACTGTTTTTGGCTTAGAAAACCAGTAGCTTTACATAATCAGCCTAATAATTACAAATCGCATTCACAGTAATTCAGCTTACATTAACTTTGTAAAAGCTACTACACAGTCCCCTACATAGCCCAAGCACAAAATGGACGCTTAGGTTACAGAAAAACAGACCCAAGGGCTCTACGGATTCAGAAACCTAGCACCACCAACAGCAGAGGTAAAGCCTAACACCGTGAAGCCCTGAAACACTGGTGACCATTCTGAACACCCACTGCCACTGATGCTCTCTGGAGAGAAACATGGCCAACGTTTATCTACAGAAACTGGCCACTGTAAGAGGAAATTACTAAGATATTCACATGGAGCCCCCCCCCCCCCAACTTTAAGAGGAAATAAAAGCAGCAGAACAAAATTTAAAAAGAAATACCCTGCATAATATTATCAGACAGATATTATATCACTATATCCATGAAATAAGAATAGCCAAGTTGTTAAAAATAACATGGACGGTACCCACAGCACAGTGGTTATGGTGCCAGCCACATACACCGAGGCTGCTGGGTTCAAACCCAGCCCGGGCCAGCTAAACAATGATAACTGCAGCAACAACAACAAAACAGCAGGGCACTGGGGCAGGCGCCTGGAGTCCCAGCTACTTGGGAGGCTGAGGCAAGAGAATCACTTAAGCCCAAGAGTTTGAGGTTGCCGTTGAGTTGTGATGCCACAGCACTCTACCGAGGGCGACATACTGAGACCCTGCCTCAAAATAATAATAATAATAATCGCTTCTCGGCCTTTTGGCTAAGATCAAGTGTTCTTATCTGTTCTTATCAGTTTAATATCTGATATGTCCTCTATCCGAGGACAATTATATTAAATGGATTTTTGGAGCAGGGAGTTGGAATGAAGTGTCCAATGTACTCAGTCCTACTATGAAACTAATTTATGACTTTCCCATGAAAGCTATAACCCAGTTACAACCTAAGAATAGGGGGAAGGGGGAAAGGGAGGGGAGGGGGGCAGAGGGAGGGGGATAGGTAGGATTGCACCTGCAGTGCATCTTACAAGGGTATATGTGAAATTTAGTAAATGTAGAACGTAAATGTCTTAGCACAGTAACTAAGAAAATGCCAGGAAGGCTATGTTAACCAGTGTGATGAAAATGTGTCAAACTGTTTATAAAACCAATGTATTGTGCCCATGATCGCATTAATGTACACAGCTATGATTAAAGAAAAAAAAAGAAATCCCAGATCATGCGAATAAAAATAAAAATAATAATAATAACAATCAAACAGTGAGCTCAGAAAAGAGACACTGGAAATTAAGGATGATAAATAGTTTTTTGAAAAAACATCAACTAATGACTCAGCACCCGTAGCACACTGGTTACAGTGCCGCATACACCAAAGGACAACTGCAAGAAAAAGGAGCCGGGCGTTGTGGCAGACGCCAGTAGTCCCAGCTATTTGGGAGGCTGAGGCAAGAGAATTGCTTAAGCCCAAGGTTGCTGTGAGCTGTGATGCCACAGCACTCTACTGAGAGCGACATACTAGGGCTCTGTCTAAAAAAAAAAAGACTAAAACTTAAAGTTAAAATTGGACGATCTCCCAGAAAGCATAATAGAGGCTAACTGAAGTAAAATAAAGGGGCAAGATGAGAAACTAAAGATGATTTTGACTAGCAAGAATTGTAGAAAAAGAGAACAGAAAAAACAGACTGTAAAAAATTACCCAGGAACTAGAAGAACAAAAGTTTTCCAGGACCGTCCTTCAGTCCTTTATGGCAACTGAAGTGCAAAACTTCAAAGGGCATCGTTCGTATTAAAGACTGAGTTTTAGGACCAGGCATTCTTTACAACTAATTTTAAAAGGCCCACATTGGGCATATCATGAAATTAGACTGCCAAAGATAAGGAGAACACTAAAATCCTCACAGAAAACAAATTGGATTTAACTACTCAATTAGAAAATGGAAAGCTAGAATAAAATGGAACAATGGCTTCAAAATTCCAAGGGAAAACAATCTTAAATTCTACAACCAAACTGCCCACTAAATGTTAACAGATAAAAATATTTTTAGACACACAAAAAAATCTCAAGTTATTTCCCCTGTACTGTTTTTCTCAGCACACTACAGAGGAAAAGCAAACTTAAGGAGTGAGCAAATCAAGAAAGACAAAAATACAGTATCCAACCAAGAAGAATGATCCCTAGGACAAAAGCTTAGGATATCCCTGGTGTGACAACCCACTGCAAGACAAAAAAAACTCAGGGATTTCTCCAAGGGGGCAAAAAAGCAACCAAAATGCAAAATCAGAGCAATCACAATTGCCTTACCAAGAAATTATGAAAGCTGTTGAGAAAACTATTAATGTATCATATGGCTCGGCTGTGAGCAAAACCTAAATAGTCATAATAATGTAAAAATATGTAGACAAAAAATTACACTAATTACATTGAGAGGACATATAAAAGGATTTTGCAGGTGAAGGAACTTTAAGAGACAGGAGTATAGCATGTTTGATAAGTAGAATTTTTCTAAGTACAAAGAGAAAGCACCTCCCCCCCCAAAAAGGTGAAAGTGTTTGACTCTGGAGAAAGCAAACAAGAGAGCACAAGGAAGAGGAGGTCACTCCTTTTTCTTTACATATCTTAAAGTATTAAGGAATTTTCTAAATTGATATATCACTCCCCTAAAAATTAAATTTCGAAATATGTGATCATACACGAGGCTGTGAAAACCAGTATCTTCAAACACCTCTCATTGGTAGGATCTGTGCTTCCTGGCCTCTGTCCTTTCTGGAACCTTCCAATTCTGCCTAATAAATATTACTTTTGTAATAAGAAACATATTTTAATAAAAGAAATCAGTGGCTGGGCACAGTGGCTCACACCTATAATCCTCACACTCTCGTAGGCTAAGGCAGATGGACTGCTTGAGTTCAAGAGTAGCCTAAGCAAGAGTGAGACCCTGTTTCTAATGAAAACAGAAAATCCTGCTGGACTACTTGTAGTCCCAGCTACTAGGGAGGCTGAGACAGGAGGATTGCTTGAGCCCTCCAGTAGTTCAAGGTTGCAGGGAGCTAAGGTGACTACCCAGGGAAAAAGTGAGACTGTCTCCAGAAAAAAGGAAAAGTAAAGAAATCCCTTCAAGCAGATGCAGCAATGTTTAGAGCAGGGCCTCTCAGGGGATATGGTGAAGACCCCTGGCCAATGCCTGAAACTGTAGAGAGTACTGAACTCTAGGTGTGCCTTTTCCTTTTTTTAAATGCCGTCTTTCTGATCTGACAACCAAGATGGCTGCTCAGTGGCTCCTGGGCAGGCAGTGTCACAGTATGGATGCCCCAGACTCAGGGGTAACTCACGCCCAGACTGGCTGCACAGGATTGCAGCAAACTACTCAGAAGAGTGCACAGTTTAAAAGATATGAAGTGCTGATTTCTGGAATTCTTCATTTAGTATTTTCATGCCACAGTTGCAGCTGGCCACAGGTAACTAAAATCTTGGGAAGCAAAACTTCGAATGTCACTGGGGAAACTACTGCACATGAAGAAAGGGGAGTGAGAAGAGTTTTGTAAATATAAAATAAGAAACCCACATTCACATCTTATACAGAAAAAAAAATTCCCATTCTGCCTCACTTTCTGCCTGTTGAACATTACAATCACTTCAGGATATGTAAGAAGTTGAATTTCAAACAACTTTCAATCCCACATTTAATTCTGTCAAAGCACACGGTAGCACATTATTACTCTAAACCCCAAATCAAATAGTCAGAAGTATATTTTCACGTATGTATCAAAAGGCACATCTCTCTAAACCAGCGTTTCCCAACCTGTGGGTCGCAACCCCCAGGAACTGTATTAAAGAACCGTGGCATTAGGAAGGTTGAGAATCACTGCTCTAAATACATTTACTGATCAGGCGGCGCCTGTGGCTCAAAACGTAGGGTGCCCCATATACTAAGGGTGGCAGTTCAAACCTGACCCTGGCCAAACTACAACAACAACAACAACAACAACAACAACAACAACAAAATAGCTGGGCATTATGGCAGGCGCCTATAGTCCCAGCTACTCAGCAGGCTGAGGCAAGAGAATCACTTAAGCCCAAGAGCTTCAGGTTGCTGTGAGCTGTGACGCCATAGCACTCTATAGAGGGCAATAAAGTGAGACTTTGCCTCTAAAAAAAAAAAACAAAAAAACCCACATTCACTGGTCAAATAAAGCCCTTATTTAAAAAAAAAAAAAAAAAAAAAAAAAACCAACCAACCAAAAACCCCACCACCATTTAGTGAAAGTAACCACCAATAAAAGGAAACAGATTTTAACAATATGCCCCCCCCCAACCCCAGATCAGGACCCAGCAAAAGAATTTGATAGTCTAGTAACTAACATTATCCCAAGAAGAGACAGAGATGCACATTAGTAGCACTAAGCACAAACAAAGCTTTAACGATACTTGTTGAAAGAAAATCTGAACAGATACTCTCACATAACATCATTCAAAGATATAGCTTATCGCTAGGTGTGTTAAAGATTATGATTTTTCTCTTGCAAAGAGCCATATGAAGGTAAAACTACTGACCATTTTCCTGTCTAGAATTTTTGGGGTGGCAGGGAGAGAACTATTGTGATTTACAGTAAACTTCTTTGTTTGCTTTCAGAAAGGGTCAAGTCATAAGTAAATAAAAGTGCTTCCACAGTGGCAGTACTTGTTCCCAGGAAACTTGGTGCTCCAGTACTTGAACCACCACGAACCAATCCTTCTACATAGAAACAGCAACATCCCTTTCATGATGTGAAGTTCTGATTAATCCCAAAATCAGAAGCTCTTTTGGAAAGAAATGCATCACTTAGTAGCCAGTTATAGAAACACAGCTCTTTAAGACCTTTTATACAATACAACTCAACTATTTATTAAACTTTCAAGCCATAGTTAATGGCTAAATTATGGTACAGAACGTAGCAAATTAAGTTGGAATAATCTTAAATCTTAACGACTTATTTTTAAAATGACCTCACTTCGATTACATCTTAAGCCTAAACTTCAGTATACATTATGGCAACTAAAAATGTTACACTTGGAGTTTACCTTTCCCCAAAAGCCCTAAGGTAAAAGTAAAAGGCAAGGTAAAATAATGCTGCCTAAAATAACAGCATTATATTAGGGTGCTAATATACATTATTTTTCTAATTACAAAATAAAATTTTTCTCAACATTGTGAAGGAGAACTGACCGCAAAAAGTTTCAACGATTCAAATTCTATCTAGGGTTTTTTTTAATTTGTTTAAAATGTTTAATAGAAAGCTTTTCACATTTTTTGAATATTATTTGTATTTTTCTATTTTTTAGATTCCTCTCAAAATTGAACTTAAAGAATCTTACTTTTAGAAGAAAATTAGTGGCCAGGCAAAGTGGCTCATGTCTGTAATTCCTAGCACTCATGTCTGTAATTCCTAGCACTCTGGGAGCCCAAGGTGGTTGATTGCTTAAGTGCAGAAATTCAAGACCAGCTGGAGCAGAAGCCAGACTCCACTGCTACTAAAAATAAAAAAACCAGGCAGCGCCTGTACTCAGTAGGTAGGGAGCCGGCCATGTACACCCAGACTGGCAGGTTCAAATCCAGCCTGGGCCAGCTAACCAACAATGACAACTGCAACAACAACAACAAAAATAGCCAGGTATTGTGGCAGGCATCCATAATTCCAGCTACTTGGGAGGCTGAGGCAAAAGAATTGCTGAAGCCCAAGAGTTTGAGGTTGCTATGAGCTATGATGGCCACCGCACTCTACCCAGTGCAAAAGAGACTTGGTCTCCAAAATAAAGAAAAAGAAAATTACATAATGATTCCATTTTTCAGCACTTAAATCTCCAGTTTCTTAATTAAATACCTGTCTTAGTTCACACTAAAAATATTCAGTATTTTCCCGAGGGAGTAAGTTAACTTCCTTGTTCTACTTACTGTCACATCTACTGTCCTCCAACGGTTTTACTGTTGTATTCTATTGAACACAGATCCCACGGAATTTTTCTCCCTAAATTACTGTGGCACCCATTCTGCCCTGGGATGCCCACGCACTGAGCAGAAACAGACTTGTTTGGTTTTGCTTTTTTTTTTTTTTGGAGAGAGTGCCTCAAGACATTACCCGGGGTCGAGTGCCATAGCATCACAGCTCACAGCAACCTCCAACTCCTAATCTTAAGCAATTCTCTTACCTCAGGCTCTCAAGTAGCTGGGACAAAAGGCGTTAGCCACAACGCCCGGCTATTTTTTGGTTGTAGTAGTCATGGTTGTTCGGCAGGCCTGGGCTAGATTTGAACCCGCCAGCTCTGGTGTATGGGGCTGGTGCCTTAGCCTCTTGAGCTACCAGTGCCAAGACGGTTTGTTTGGATTTTTTTTTTTTTTTTTTTTGATAGCGAAGAACATGCTTTCATCTTCTCCCTCCATTCAGCCTCAATAGCAAGACAAACAGGCAGGGACAGGGCTTTTCCCTCAAACAGGGAAATACTCTCTGATTGCAGTTTAAACCATTTTTGTTTGGGATGGTGTCTGCATCTGCTTGCAAATTAATCAACATTTAATAGCAAAATCACAAGCTTTCATTTTTAAAGAGAAACCATATGGGTTATACTTGATATAAGAAGAAACGGCATAGTCTTATTTCTTATGAAACTTTTTTTTTTAAAACATCTCCTTTGTAACAGTAACAACATACACCATGAGAAGCATAACATCTAAATTTTAACAAGATACTTTAATACATCTCCTTTAGTTCAAACATTTCTAAGGTACTTCTAACCAGGGCAATGGAGCATCCATTTCTTTTTTTATTTTATTTTTTTTTGGGGGGTGGTGTTAGAAAGCATGATGTTTATTTCTCTTACATTAAAGAAACCCATACGTGAGACAACCAATCCGTAGCCAGTAGGAAGCTGTTGGGAGCCTCGACTCTTCCTGCCACTCTGCTCTTTCCTAGGTGTTTTCTTCATTTTCATTGTCTAAGGTGGCTCTAAGAGCTCCAGCCATCACGTCCTTGTTCTAGGCTCTTGGATGAAAGAAATAGAGCTAGAATGATATGCTCCTCCTTTTTAAGAACCCTGCCCATAAGTACCATAGAATGTTTCCCTTTATATCTCAGTCTGTGGCCATACCAGATTTCAGGGAGGTTGGGAAATCTTTTTTTTTTTTTTTTTATTGTTGGGGATTCATTGAGGGTACAATAAACCAGATTACACTGATTACATTTGTTAGGTAAAGTCCCTCTTGCAATCGTGTCTTGCCCCCCAAAGGTGTGGCACACACCAAGACCCCACCTCCTTCCTCCTTCCCTCTCTCTGCTCTGGAACATCCATTTCTAAAATACATCTGTACCAGAAAAGGAAACTGCAGTGATCAATTGCATGTGCAAGGCAAGTTTCATTTAATGCTGGAATACAGCTAAGCTTTATGCCACGCAATGTCAAAAGTATCTAAAAAAAACTTTTAAAATTGTGGATCAAGATGCTCAATTTAACTTCTAATCAAATCATAGCCACAAGAAGCCTTGAAATTTCACAGATTAAAAACACTGAGGTTAGTTATTCAGAAAAATGATAAAAAATGGACATGAAACAAAACTATCCTTTAAAAACCATCAGAAGAACATTATCAAAACAATGCAAATACATAAACTTTTAAAATGGATGGATTAGATTCCTTAAGTCAGATTTTAAGGTCCTACCTGGTACATGATTTACAAGGAGGTCTTTGTATGTAGTAATAGTTACAAGGTATCAGAGACAATAAAGTAATCTGACAAGTAAAAACACGCCTTGTAACCAGGGATATTATAGAATACTAATTCAGGAAGTTATTCAGCGGTTTATAAAGAAATAGGAAGCTGCTGATCAACTAACTACTTGAGCAACTATTTCCTGTAGGAAAACTATAGGACAGCTTTAGAAGGCAGTAATTCAGAGTCATAAAGGGAATGAATTCTTTTTAAATAAAAGCTCAATGTACTATATTTAAAAAATTAGTTTCAACAGTAATTCAGTAGAACAGGTATTCTATATGGCATACAATGACTAAGCCTTTGTACGCACTGCACAACTATCCCACAGCTTCAATTTCTGTCACTGACCAATGTCGCTAGTACTTCTACCGTATCATTTGCCAAGATAAGATACAAGTCTTCTCCAGAAGGCTTATCTTGCTGACCTAGGGGGAGCTTTAAAAATACCAATAACTGCCTGCTTATAATCCTTCAGTAATTATGCTGCCTTGAAACTAGAAGACTTCAAAAACTCATTGGTCTATGGTCACAAGGCAATAATTAGTTGTTTCCAAAGTAAACATCTCTAAGTTTTCTCTCAAATTACATCACCTTGCATATTCAGACCATTTATAGTCACAGAGTTCTTCATGCCAAATATAAACCTCAGTTAAGTTATATACTTTGTAACTTAAAACTTTGTCCCAACAGATATTTAAAGAGATGTACTTAAATACAACATTTCACTGTGGAAATGTGTGTAAAGTATGTAACTAGTTTAAATCTTCATTCTCCATCTAGCTTGCAACAATTCTTTATTAGACACAAAAAGAAAATATGTAAGTATTGGGCGGCGCCTGTGGCTCAGTGAGTAGGGCGCTGGCCCCATATGCCAAGGGTGGCGGGTTCAAACCCAGCCCTGGCCAAACTGCAACAAAAAAATAGCCGGGCGTTGTGGTGGGCGCCTGTAGTCCCAGCTACTCCGGAGGCTGAGGCAAGAGAATCGCCTAAGCCCAAGAGCTGGAGGTTGCTGTGAGCTGCGACGCCATAGCACTCTACCAAAGGACCATAAAGGGAGACTCTGTCTCTATTAAAAAAAAAAAAAAAAGAAAGAAAGAAAAAAAAAGAAAATATGTAAGTATTGACTGCAAAGAGTATGATTTTAAAACCTTAAAACTAGGCTAACAATGAATTTTGACAATAACTTGGTACCACAAAGTTTAGTTATCATCATCATCTTTGACTCAGTTAGGATATTAACCATATTTATCTATTCAGTACACAAAAATTAAGTTGTTTATGACAACCATACAACCTATAACATCATGGAAGTAGCTAACAACTGGAGAAGATAACTAATATTGCCTTATAACATTTCTCCAAATTGTATATTGTTCACAATGCAGATATCCTTTAAGAGGATGTGAAATTCTAAAAACCCACAGCACCCACCTTCCACATCCAATCCTTAGGGGCCCTCTATACAATCCCTGACAGGTACCAACTAATCCATGACTTCATCTGCTTTTAATGAGCAAGACTTACTTCTCTGGGAAAATCTAAGTTCTGAAAAGTTTGATATAAGAAAATTTGTCCGTGGAGTTGAAATTACTCTTATTTCTTATAATATAAAAAGACTAGGCTGGGACTGGTGGCTCATGCCTGAAATCCTAGCACTCTGGGTGGCTAAAGCGGGTAGATTCCTGAACAAGAGTAAGACCCCATCTCTACTAAAGATAGAGAAACTAGCTAGGTGTCATGGCAGTCACCTATAGTCCCAGCTACTCAAGAGGCTGAGGCAGAAGGATCATTCAAGCCCGAGAGTTTGAGGTTGCAGTGAGCTATGATGATGCCACGGCACTCTAGCCAAGACAATAGACACTCTTCCAAAAAAAAAAAAAAAAAAAAAAAAAAAAAAAACTAATCTTATTTCCGCACAAGACTTAGAGAAAAACTGTATCTTATCTCTCCCCTTTACAGTTTTTTCTTTCCCAATAAACTTCTCCTTAGCCCTGCAATTATCTTCCATATGACAAAATTCTTATTTTGGCCTGGTTTACCTTCCATCCAAGCCCATGGGTGACAGGGGTGAACGAGGTAGTGGGGTGTGAGTATGTATATCTTTCATTAATCCATTTATATATTACCCTTATAAGAGAAACATTTCTTCTCAAAGGAAGAATCACTGGAAACTTAAGATAAATAAATACAGTCACCCCTCAGTATCTGTGCAGGATTGGTTCCACAACCTCCTGCAGATTATTAAAATTCTCCATGCACAAGTCTAAAATGCCATCGTATTTGCAGATGACCCATGCACATCCTTCTATACACTTTAAAACACCTCTAGATTACTTAAAATACTTAACATAATATAAATGCTATGTAAATAGTTGTTATGCTATAACGGTTAGGGAATAATGACAAGAAAACTCTGTACATTGTTCAGTATGCATATAATTTTCTTTTTCAAACAGTTTCAAAGATCAGCAGTTGGTTGAATTCAAAGATGCAGAACTATGGATACATAAGCCCAACTGAGTATTTCAGCTCCCAAAAGATCACTCATTCAAAATAATGAAAATGTAGGCCGATGTCATCTCTAGGCAATGATTGCGAGACACAAAGGAGGAGGATGAAGAACATAAATGTTATTCTGTTGCTCTTTAACTTTATACTTTTTGCCACCGCATCAACCAAAGAAAGAAGGCAAACAGGTTATTAAGCTGTGTAAAAATCTCCCCAGGTCAGCATGTGACCCAGCGGGAAAAGGTTCAAAAAAGTGTAGCCTTTCTTTTTCTTCCTAACAACCTGGTTGGTTTCCACTCCTTTCCCCCCCCAGGAAACATCCCTCACAGCTAGAAGCTCTTTCAATCATTTACTTTGGATGTCTGCTTGAGAACAAATGATCTTGCTTATGCAGATGAGTTTGCCAGACTTGTGTGTACTTTACAGTTTCAGGCCCTTTCATTGTTCTGGTTGAAACCTGACCCTTTGAAATGGACACCAGGACATCAGAAAATCAATTTTTAAAAAGTAGAAAAAGTTGCAGGAAAAGAGCAAAAAACTATAGAAACTTCAAGATTTTACTTTTCCCTCTGTTCTTCTAAATAAGCACATCACAAAAGTTTCTTACATTATATAATACCCATCTTGAAAGACAATCAATACATGTACAAAACACATATTAAAACTCACAGAATAAAACATCACTGGTAATTCTATCATCAGATCTAATAAATAAGATTTGCTTAGGAGTAGACTGTCAAGACAGATCTGAATCAACACTTGTTTTTACTTTCTTATCTCAACCTCATTAAATACTAGTAAGTGAGCATTTTTTTTTTGAGACAAGAGTCTCACTATGTTGCCCTCAGTAGAATGCCATGGGGTCACAGCTCACAGCAACCTCAAATCTTGGGCTTAAGCTACTTGGCCTCAGCCTCCCAAGTAGCTGGGACTACAGGCGCCCGCCACAACGCCTGACTGTTTTTTGCAGGGGTCATTGTTGTTCAGCTGGCCTGTGTGGCTAGTGCTGTAACCACTGTCCTACGGATGCCTAGACTAAGTGAGCATTAATTTCATTTTGTAATAATTAGTTTTAGACAACATTCTGTATACACTTGATCCAAACAAGTAAGATAAAATTAATGTCTTATCTACAATTTCAAAATTAAGAGGAGATAAAATTCTATTGTAGGTCTTTTCGGTTTAATGCAATTTTGCCATTTTGGTAAAGACAAAAAAAAAAGCTAACGAAAATAAATAAGGCAATGGCCTTTTTGTTTTACCAGAGAGACATTCTGTTTTGAAGACCTACTACTTTAAAGAAGTTTGCTGCTGAATATATCAAACCTAAAAATGTGTGTTTCTTTCTTTGCATTGTGATGAAAAAAACTGATAAATCACAAACTTCAACTAAAGTGTTTGTCTTTTAACAATTTAAAATACGTAAAATTCAACACTCAGAAAAATCTTTTTGTAGTTCCTTCTCTATGAATAAAACATTTCCTTAAAATGATACAAACAGCACTACACATATTTCATAAGATAATACTATTCTAATTCTCAGAATTTTACAATTGTTATGGTAGTCTTTTTTTTTTTTTTTTCTTTTTGGCCAAGCTAATTAAAAGGTTTGGCCCAAACTCAAAATTAGACTATCCCAACTGCCTCAGAAGAAGAAACTGCAAAAAAGACTAAAAACCAAAAATCATTTAAGCTTTCAAAATATTACCCACATTAAAAAAGATATTTAGAGGGTGGCACCTGTGGCTCAAGGAGTAGGGCGCCAGCCCCATATACCAGAGGTGGCGGGTTCAAACCCGGCCCCGGACAAAAACTAAAAAAAAAAAAAAAAAAAAAAAAAAAAAAAAAAAAAAATTAGGTGACACCAAACTGGAAAAAAAACTTTGAAAGATGTAACTGTGCTATAATACAAATATTAAATAAAATATAAAAATAAACAATATTCTGTATCTTAACACCACTTTACTGTGTTTCCCAGTACAGGCTTTTCTTAGATAATTCTCTCCCACCATTCTTTCACTTACTTTAAGAAGTATCTCTGACCAGAAGATGTCTTTGCCATCTCCCAGCCTGCTGGCAGAGGTACATCATCAGGTATCTCAAAAGAAGACTGCCGAAGATGTTGAGCTGCAGATGTGGCTGCTGGGCCAGAGACTACTCCAGTGGGGGTCAGTGTTCCAGGAGAAACTGCTCCCAACTGCAGGGAAGCTGGAGAGGAATGAGCTCGAACGTGCTGAGGAGTCAAGGCTCCTGCAGTGCCTGCATCTGTACTGGCCTATTAGGAATATTAAAATGAAAAATTTTTCAAATGTTAGAGAGTCCCTTTAAATTTAAATTTCCCTGATAAAATTTTATCACAACTAAACAAGCACCAAAGGCGAATTTCAATATTTAATATTTGACACTTGGGAACACAGGTTTTTCAAATGAATACTTTTAATTTTATGTAATTTTAATGTATATATTTTATAAACATTTGTAACTTTCCTTTTTTTTTTTTTTTTTTTAAAGACAGAGTCTCACTCTGTCGCCCTGGGGTTCAGGGCGGTGGAATCATAGCTCACAGCAACCTCAAACTCTTAGGCTCAAGCAATCCTCTTGCCTCAGCCTCCCAAGTAGCTGGGACAACAGTGCCTGCCACAACACCCAGGTATTTTTAGAGACAATGTCTCACTCTTGATCAGGCTGGTCTCAAACTCCTGAGTCTCAAATCACCTACCTCTGCCTCCCCAAGTGCTAGGATTACATTTTTAATTTTTTAAACATTTTTAATTTGACTGATGGAGAGTCCATCTAAATGAATTTCTACCTACTTCCATCAGACATGCCATCTTTTAAAAGCAACTAATTCATAACAAATAAAACATTCCTAATCTTTTAATACATAGTAATAAAAATGTAGAATTTTAAAACTTAATTTCTGAAAGGTCAAAGAAGTATGGGTGCTTTTCCAAATTCTAAAATGTTTTGTAAGTATAAACACAACCCAAAGAGTAACTATGTATTTATAAGCTATATTTTAAATAATTAACGTTTTCTAGGAAAAACCCTTGTAATTTTTTTCTACAAACAAATGCCGTCAACAAGGTAATCATCACAAGTTATATGCTTTTAATGCAAGCAAAATATATGGAACTACCCCAATGTTCTTAAAAGCCATCAAATTAATGGAATTAAAACCAACCGTATCTTCAAACCTAGAAGACAAAGACGTTACCAGTTTGATCGTAATATAACTGAAGAACTTACAAACACATTTACAACTATGGAATAGAAGAAAAATTCTGAGTTCCAGTCCAACTGGAACTCAAGACTACCTAGTGTGTCGCTGAATAGATAACTTCCATTTGACTCAATTTTCTCATTTGTAAAATGGTTTTCATGATGGAAAAAATGGATATATATTAAAGAATTTTCAGTTAATAGTGAATGAATAGTAGACAATCTGAACGGTTTTTTAAATTCCGTATTAGAGTTTATCAAAAAGTTAGAATTTCCTAAATTCATATAGGCAAATAAAGGAAACTAGAAGGAACCAGTAGTCCTTTAAGCCTTAAAGTCACATACAATTCTGAGTTTTCAATCAGAATAAGTATCATTTAGGAAATCCTTGGCAGAAACAAAAATTAAACTTACAGATGCACAACACTTAGTTTAAAAGCTTGTTAAATACAAACAAAACTATAGATTATGAACAGTGTAAATCTGCAAAATGCTGAATATAAACTTTTATGTAATCATTAGCTAGAATAATCAACACACCTTTCAGTTGTAAATTCTTTTTGGCTGACAAATGCCACAAAATAGGGAATTCAATCACTTATGTCTATTTTCTTATACTTTCAAAACATAGTGAGTAACCAGTAACATAGCTGTGTAGTCAGTAGGGTGGATGCCAACACATATTTATCAGTAATAAGAGTCCGTAAACACACTTCCAGGGGTAAGAGAAAAAAGTATACCTAAGTCTACTTCTTACTAATTGAAGTGCTTAGGCAAGCAGCTAAACTGTTTTTCCTTCCTCCTCTCTAAACCGGGTTTTTGTCATCAGGTTAAGTGAGCTTTTCTGATTTCCAAAACCTGCTGGTCTGCTAGGCGAGGATATACAACAGGCCTGCAAATAGGAGGGGAAAAAGTGGGGGCGGCCACTCTTCTCTCCACTCAAGTTACAGCCCGAGTGGGCTAACTGCACTGCGGTATTTGGAAAACCAATTAACTTTTAGGCCAAGTTCTTATGTTGAAGTTTAGACTGAAAAAAGTTCTCCAGAAAAAAAAAGGGGGGAGGGGGGGGGAAAGAAAGAGAACAGTAAATAAATCCCCTGGGGCCTACCGGAATGTTAACACTTCATTATAAAGTTTCACTTCACTACTGAATCAAGTTGGCAAAATAACCAAACCTTGTGTATGTGGAAAAGCAGCCATGTTCATATCCTCAATAAGAATTAAAAAGCAATGGCGATCCTAGAATTAGTCATCGCTTCCCAAACATTTACTTTTAATCACGGTTGAACTGGGCAGGACTTGGCCTATGAGTCAACCTGCAGTGTATTATCAAAGGCTTGTGTTAAAAACCAGGTGCTGTAAAGGCCAACTCGGTTCCTGCGCAACGTACAGATGTGGCTAACTCAAAAGCGTTTCAGCAGACTGTAAATAATAGTCTAAAATTGGGAAATCAACACGTGAACCTACTAAGTTTGATAAGAGAGCGCCCGCCCGAGTTCCAAGGAACAAGGGAAGCGCCGGGGTGAAAACTCCATAAACAACTTCCAGGAAAGTCTGGGCAGGGGAAGCCCGAATCCTGTATTCTGAAAGCGCCAGGCCGCGAGGAAAATAAATGCTTACAGGAGGAGGGAGGAGGAGGAGGAGGAGGAGGAGGAGGAGGAGGAGGAGGAGGAGGAGGAGGAGGAGGGCAGAGGAGGAAAGAAAGGGGGAGGAGGGGGACCCGGACCCGGAGGGGGAGGGGGAAAGAGCAGGAAAGTAAATGGACCGGTTCAACCCCCGTCCCTAATCAACACTGGAAAACAAGAGAACAATTATTTGACTCCCCAGGAGACTGAAGTGGACCGAGAGGCCCCGAAGGAAAGGGGGCCCAGGGCTCAACTTCACAAACTCGGCCGCCGCTGGCAACTCACCCACACGCGAATGCCAGAGGCCCCCCTCCCCCTCCGCGGCCCCGGCCCGGCCGCGCGGGAGCCAAGGTGCGGAGGCGCGCGCATTGTGCGAGCCCCCCGCGGCCCGGCCCGGCCCCCCACCCCCTGCCGCCCGCACCTCCCCCTCCGCTCCCGCCAACCTCCCGCGAACCCGGGAAGAAAGAAAGGAGGAATGAGGAAAGTTCGCCCCCCGGGGCTGCAGCCGCGGAGAGAAACTCCAGGGGAAGAGACAAATCTCGGCCCCGGACTCCGGAGGAGTGGGGAGCCGGGAACCGCGGCCGCGCGCGCGCCTCCGGCTCCTCCGCTTCCCCGCGAGACACCCCCCCCAACCCCCGAGCCCCTCTAGGGCGCCCGGAGCCTCCCGCCCCGGCCAGAGGCGGCCGCCGCGGACCCCGAGCGCCCCCCAGCCTGGGGCCCGCCCGACGGGCCGGGGACGGGGGCGGCCAAGTTACCTGTCGGGAGTGGGATTTGGGCTCCGGCGGCTTGAAGAAGGAGTCGGGCAGCTTCCGGAGCCTCATGGGCACGGTCTGCGGCACGTTGGCCGTCTTGGGGTTCATGACGGCGTTGAAGAGCGCCTCCAGGTCGGTCTCCGAGTCCCCCCGGACGTGCACGATCTGGTGCCCGGCGGGGGGTGCCGGGGGCGCCGCCTGGGACGCCGGGGCTGCCGGCTGCCCCGGCCCGGACGGCTGGCCCTGCCCCTGGGGGGTCTGCGCGGGCGGCTGCCCTTGGCCCTGGGGGGCCGGCTGAGGCTGCGGCTGCTGCCCAGGATCCATGGCTTCGGCCTCCCCGACGCGCACCCCTTGACCAGGCGGGCGAGGGCTCCGCCCGGACGTCCCGGCTGGACCGGTCGAGGTGGGCGAGGCGGCGAGCGCGGCGGGCCGGGCGGCGCTGGGCGGCGGGAGCGGCCTCTCCTCGCTCTCAGGGCCGGGGGGCTGCGCCGCGGCCCCGCATCCCCCGCCCCGGCGCCTCCGCCCCCGCCCCGCGCCCCGGCTCGGCTGGTCTGGCGGCTGCGCCTCGGGAGGGGCCGCGAGAGGTTCGGACCTGCGGCGCCGGAGAACTTTCTTTCCCTCGACTCCCTGGACGGAGACCGGACAGCGACTTGCCTTCCCCTCCCCCCTTCTCCTTTATTTCCTTTCCTTGTTCCTTCCTTCCTCCCTTTCTTTTCCCTGGCGGCGGCTGCGCCCGACTGAGACAGAAACTCGCCTAAAAACTAAAGTTGAGAGACCCGCCCGCCCGAGCCGCTCGCCGGCTCCGCCTCCTCCCAGCTCTTCCTTCCTCTGCGCGCCCGCCCGCACTGAGTCTGCGGCCGGCCGCCGAGGGAAACTTTCCCGGCGAGTTGCTGCATTCCTGCAGACTCCCGGCGCACGTGACCGCCCGCGCGCCCGCGCCGCCGGCCTCCCTGCGCCCCGCCTCGCCTCGCCTCAGCGCGCAGGGCCGGGAGCGCGCCTGGCGTGCCGTGCGGCCGGGGCGGCAGACGCTGGGACCCAGGCTGGGTCCGAGGTGGGTCGGGACTCGGGTCTGCGGGGGAGGCGGCCGCCCTGGGCCGCAGGAAGGCCTCCCGCCCCTGCTCGGGAAGGGCTCTTGCAGCTCTCCTGGACGTGTGCAAGGTCGAAAGAAGTCGGGAGCAGAGGACGCGTCAATGCACTTACCTCCTCCCCGCGGCAGCTCGACGAGACGGAGCTGAGCGCCAGCGCGGGCTCCAAGCCGCGAGCATGGGTGGGAGTTAAAAATAGGTAACAGGCAGTGATTTGAATAAAAGTCCGTTTTTAAACATTAACTTGATTTTGTAATTTTTCACTTCTTAGTCTACGAAAGCCTACTTGAAAAAGGGAAACGATTATTGTACTTGAAAACTGGTCTGTGGCTCAATGCAACTTGCTCAAAGAAGCAAAAACATTACCTTTTCTACAAGTGAAAACAATCACATCAACTTTTTAAGCACTCGAACTTGGAACACAGTCGCACAATCAGTGCTCAACTGTCAGAAGCATTCCTCTGCCCGTATCTGTCATCGTGGAGGGCTGGGAGCCTGCAGCCTCTTTGTCATCCTGTACCTGGCACCAGGGTGAACTTAGAGGAATGCGGACTAAGAAATTAATAGGCAAGGAGGTCACCCCAGCACCTGATTATCCATGTGGCAGTCTCATATGTGCAAGGAGTCCATTTGAAAATAATTTGTGTTTTAAGTCATAAACTCTCTTGTTAAAGCAGCATTATTGAAACACAATTTACATAGCATGTAATTTGTCCTTTACTTTAAAGCAATTCACTGGGTTTTTTAAGTCTATGCACGGAGGTGTGCCACATCAGCCTGACAGGGGTCCTCAAACTTTTTAAACAGGGGGCCAGTTCACTGTCCCTCAGACCGTTGGAGGGCCAGACTATAGTTTAAAAAACAAAACAAAACTATGAACAAATTCCTATGCACACTACACATATCTTATTTTGAAGTAAAAAAACAAACAGAAACAAATACAATCACACTGCCTCATGTGGCCCCCAGGCCGCAGTTTGAGGACCCCTGCTAGCCCATTCTAAAGAAATCTTGTTTTAATGATTTTTGTCTGTTGTGCTAGTGAAACTGAGGTGTAAATAGGATTAAGCAAGGAAAAGGCCCCTGAGCAAAAAAGATAATCTCTTCCTCCAGCCAGAACATGCCCAGGAGATTTCTGAAGAGGAATCTGCATGGCTTGGTGGTAGGGCTGGCCCAGGGGAGCCAGCTTTAGATGCTGCTCAAATTCAGTTTTTTGTTTTTTTCTTTACACGTTGATCATTGACACTCAAAATTCTAACAGAGATTCTAGTCATCTGCTCTGGAGCCCCAGTTTCCTCTCCGAGGAAAAGAGTCAATGTACTTACCACTGCTTCTTGGATTTGTATGTGCTTCCCCCACCCCCAAACATCAAGTGCACTTATCAACAGACTCTCAGGTTCTGGAGTTACAGAGTTTTGAGTTCAGCTCCCAGTTCCACTATTGACTAGCTGGGACACATTGGACAGTTACTTGTTTGCTGTTCTTTAATATTAATGTCAGGGGTAATATCTCATGGTTGTTGGAGCATTAAACTAGTCAATGGATGTGAAGAACTTAGTCCAGTTTTTTGACATATGGCAAGTTCTGCAGCAATGTCAGCTGTCATCGTCCCACATCCACAGATTACTTCACAGGTAGTGATGTTAGGTTCTCCCTTGCAGCAGCCCTCACTTTCTCTCTCTTTTTTTTTTTTTATTGAGACAGTCTCAAGCTGTCGCCCTGAGTAGAGAGCTATGGTGTCATGGCTCACAGCAACCTCCAACTCTTGGGCTTAAAAAATTCTATTGCCTCAACCTCCCAAGTAGCTGGGACTACAGGTGCCTGCCACCACACCTGGCTATTTTTTTGTTGTAGTCGTTGTTTAGCAGGCCCAGGCCTGGTTCAAACCTGCCAGCCTAGGTATATGTGGCCAGCATCCTACCCACTGAGCTACAGGTGCCACCCTCAGCAGCTCTCACTTTCTAAGCAGGGCCTCAGGGCCCTTTCTACTCACATCTAAAAATCAGTCCACACAAATAAAGCCTTTGGGTAGAAACTGTGCGTTAATAACTTCACCTGAAAGAAAAATTACGAACTAAAGTGGTGGCTTGGCGCCAGTAGCCCAGTGGTTATGGTGCCAGCCACATCCAATGAGGCCTGCGGATTCGAGTCCCGCCACGGCCACCTAAACAATGACAACTGCAACAAAAAATAGCTGGGCGTTGTTGCAGGTACCTGTAGTACCAGCTACTTGGGAGGCTGAGGCAAGAGAATCGCTTAAGTCCAAGAGATAGAGGTTGCTGTGAGCTGTGACGCCATGGCACTCTACTGAAGGTGACATAGTGAAACTCTGTCTCAAAAAAAAAATAAATAAATAAAGTGGTTGAAAATCTGGAGTTGTAACGGAAACTCCCTTTATTAGAGCACTCACTAATAGGAACGCTATAATTAAAAGACTTAAGATAGGAGTGGATTAAAGATGGCAGCTGAGTAACAGCTTCCCTGCAACTGGGCACGGCAAGTCTGGGGAGACAAGACTCCAGACATCTCTAGCCTGTGGGATCTGCCTATGATCATCCCTTTGAGGATACAGGGAGCCAGCAAGGGACTTCTGGACCCCAGGAGGACGACAAAAACAGTGGAAAACTGACAAGTGGCTGCGTGTGTTCGATCGACCTAATCACACCGGCAACCGTGAGTACAAGCAGCAGTGAGACTGCAAACCAGAAAGGCCTTACCTGTGAACTGTTTTGTGTTCGTGGACTTGGCGCTCAGTTGAACTGCCTTGGGGAGAGCTTGAGCAAAAGTGTGGAGAACTTTGGGCATTGTCTGGGGCCCCAAAATGAGCCACTGAGCTGGGCTCAGTGAAAGCCATTGTCTGAAAAAAACTGCTCCGGCAAGCTCTGCCCTCACGGCCCCAGAGCCAGGAACTGGCGGGACAAAGTAACCTAGTGACTGAGCAGCTTAAAGGTGGGGACTGAACTGCCTCACAGCCCTAATCCTAAGGGGCAGAGTGAGACAGTTTTGGAACACTGGAGCCTTGGGCTGTTGCCTTGGGTAGAGTGCCCTGACG
>CAUYPK010020334.1:0-10756 GCA_963574355.1 Loris lydekkerianus | reverse complement strand
TGTCATGTGTTTTCGTAGCTCCATATCTCAATAAATATTTATTCTACTGTGTCGTGGTATATACTGATCGATGGAGAATTTTGTACTCTATACATTGATGCTGTTCATTTTTTTCTACTTTTAATTTTTTTTATTCTTTTCAGCCTATTACTATACGATGTCATTAAGCGATTTTCGGCCAATTTTTCTCTACGAATTCAAATTGAACCAAAGCGCTGCTGAAACAGCCCGAAAAATTAACCAGGCATTTGGCAATGATAGTGTTAATGAATGCACTGTTCGACGTTGGTTTGCAAAATTTTGTTCCGGAAATTTTAGCCTCGAAGATGAGCCCCGAAGTGGTCGATCTAGAGTAATCCAGGACGAGGATTTGAGGACTCTGGTGGAGACTGACCCATCACAAATGGTGCGTGGGATGGCAGAAGAACGGGGTGTCAGCTCCCATGTGGTTTTTGATGGTTTAAAATGTATTGGAAAGGTCAAAAAGCTCGAAAAGTGGGTGCCCCATGATTTAAACGATTGGCAGAAATTGTCACGTTTCGAGGTTTGTTCTTCATTGCTTTTGCACAACCAAAACGATCCTTTTTTGGATCAGATCGTCATGTGTGATGAAGAGTGGATTCTCTACGATAATAGGAAACGTTCAGGACAGTGGTTGGACACCGATGAGCCACCCAGGCACTTCCCAAAGGCGAAACCCCACCAAAAAGAAGATCATGGTTACTGTATGGTGGTCAGCAGCTGGTGTGATTCACTATAACTTTCTGCAACCAGGCCAAACCATCACAGCAGAGTCCTATTGTGAGGAAATCGATGAAATGTACCGAAAATTGCATCAACAGCCGCCAGCACTGGTCAACAGAAGAGGTCTGATCCTGCTCCACGACAACGCCCGGCCACACGTCTCACAAATCACTGTCCGAAAATTAAAGGAATTGAGTGTCAAAGTTCTGCCCCACCCACCATACTCCCCAGATTTCTCGCCAACCGACTACCATCTTTTCAAGCACTTTGATAACTTTCTCACTGGTAGAACCTTTGCCAATCAGGACCTAGCAAAAATGGCCTTCGTTGACTTCATAGAATCCCGAGCACCCAATTTTTATGCTGGTGTAATTAATCGACTTGTGTTACGTTGGCAAAAGTGCACTGATTCAAATGGCACTTATTTTGATTAAATTGAATACATATTCACTGAGATATTACAGTTTAAAGTAGACTCATAAAAACGGACAAAAATTTTGAAATGACCTAATAGAAGGTACATGCCTGCAGGAGGTGGGCTTCCTGTCTGTCTTCCGAGAGCCCCAAGAAAGCTCTTCCTTGGCCTTTTTATGAAGCCTGATACAACAGGAGTGGGGGCTGCATGCTAGGATCACATGTTTAATGGTTGCTAAGTGCTCTTTCTGCCTGGGCTCAACTCCCATCCTGTTGCCCTATGAATGTCACAAAGTATAACGCTTGCTAAGGAGCTCCAGATCTTATCTCATTAACACATGCAGCTGCATGAGGGCTTTTCTCTGGGCTGCAAAACATCTCCATGCTGGCTAGGAGATTGTCTCACTCCCAGCACCCTCTTCAAGAGCCAGTGGCTGCTTGTATAAGCCTGGTGCACAGTCTCCTACAATCTGTATCCCTCACTCCTCAACATAATTAGATGCAAGTCCTGGTACTTCTTTGCATTATTCTCACCAGACCAATGTGCTCCTACCTCGTACTGTCTGTCTCCAAGCTCTAGTCTTTTGGGCACATGCCCATTGGGGTAAAGTGAGAAAATATTAGAATGCGTACTGTTGTTTATTTTTACATCTACAGAGATAGTTATGCTTTACTAATATGCTGACAATAGAGACAATGTAAATACACATCTAACGTGGCTTCATGCTGCAAAGCTATTTCAGTGCTGGGAATTTGGGATAAACCTTGGATTCCACTGGTTTCTACCGCTCTCCACCCAGCTTCCTCCACTGGACCCCTCAGGCCTTCTTGATGTTTCTATAACTCTCCAAGCTCACACCCATGTTCTCCCAAATACACTCACACAGTGCACACCTCTTCATCAGGATTCTGTTAAAATATATCTCCCTAGACATGCATCCCACGCCCATCACCATCAAAACTCTACCCACTGTCCTGCTTTACTGTTCTTTATCATGATTAAGTCACCAGATGACATGTCTGTTTTTCATATGTCACCAGAAATAGAATGAAGATCATGGAACACAGGAAGCTTTTCTGTCTTGTTTACAGCCTCCTCTCCTGTGCATGTGTAATTCTGAGCTAAGTGGTGAGTGTCAATTCTGCTCCACTATCATCACAGACCCTCCTAGGGAGGGCTCACTGTCTGGGCAACCTCTGTTGGCTGCCTGTCATGCCAACCTTCCCTCCAGGTGTGAACTGTACCAAAGAACATTTGTCAAAGGGGGACATGCTGTGTGTCTGTACTGCAGTTAAAATTGCAGCCATGACTCAGGTGTGGCTCTGGTACACCTGAAATGTGATGAGTAATATGACTAAGGAAAATAATTTTTCATGGTAGATTTTGGAGAATGGCTGTGAGGAGGAGGGTCCCCGTAGCTTGGGAGTGGTCCAGGGGATGACCCTTCTTCCACTTTTCATCTCAAAGAAACAAAATGTTTTTTTTTGGAGTTTCAATCTTTACTTACAGAAGAAAAACATGTTTTCCTTAGATTTGACATTTTAACTTTATAGTTGCACTTCAAAATCATCACATACATTTTGTAGCTAATCTTGTATATATGTAGCTTGCACATATTTTAGAGGTCGTATACTAGTAATAGATTATGTCCATTTGGGAATTTGTTCCTGTTTCTTTAATCATGATTAAGTTGACAATGTGTCTTACTTCTTTGAGAAACAATTATGTACTGCTTCTATAAAATAAAGCTGTTTTAGCATTTGCGTTTTGTGGTCTGTTCATCCTCACCCAGGCTCATGAAAGTATTTCATGTTATACATTCAAACTGACATATCCATATGTGGCTGGTGGTCAACACACTGGACAGTGCCACTCTATATTCTAGGTTCCTAAGAGTGTCACTCAACTTTGCTTCCTGGAATTAAACACAATGCCTGGCATTTACAAGATGCTTAGTAAGTGCCAAATGGATGCCCATCCTAAATGGTATACTAGGGAGGTCAGGGAGTTCATATTTTAATATGAACCTGTGATGCTGTTTTTGTCTAGTTCACCTGATCACCAGAAAACTCATGTCCTGGCATGATACCTGGAGGAACCTGCAGATGACAAGTCCTAGGATTTCAGAATGGCATTGAGAGGTTGTCTGGCCTCTGTTCACTCTTCCAATGAGCATACAGATGCAAATTGGGGACATGGAGCAATAAGGACTATACCACTATACCTGCCTGGGTGGACATCAGGCAGGAGGACTAGCCCCGGATGCCTTATGTTAGGGAAAAGCTCAGCCTAGTGCCTGAAGCCAAGTCACCTCCCTTCTCTTCATTCTCAGACATCCTGCTGAGGTAGACATTTTCCTCACATTTTGCAGAGTAGAACAGTGAGTCCCAGAGGAATGAGGCCACATGACAGGCTAGTAGTGACACCAAATCCAAAGCCCAGGTTCATTCCATGGTGCATCTGCTTATCTCTCTGGATACTTGTAGGGATGAGGAGATGTAGAGCTGCATATGTGTCTGGTGTTAGCAACAATACTTATTTTAGTACCAAAGAATGGGATCTCCCTGCTCACCACCTTCCCCCTCACTTACTTTGTCAGTCTCCACTAGCTATACTCACTCATGTCTGGGGACTTTGCTCTCTCTGCCTGATTTGCGCCTTTCTTCTGCCTTTCATCAGGCCTAGCCCTGTAGTAGCTAATATTCCTTCTCAGACCCTTGCCCACACCTTCCTTCATATCATATGTCCCAGCCCAATACATCAGGTCTGATTGTATCCAAAGATGTTGTGTTCTCTGACCCCATCCATACTATGAGCTCTAGGAGAGCAGAGACCACATCTGCCTCACTCAGACCTCACCCCAGGGCCCAGATAACTGTCTGGCACAGCATCAGGGCTTGCCCCATTGTGGTTCAAGGCCAAGCAGAAGGACCAGGCTCCCTGGGTCAGGGCCAGGGCAGATCTCTGACGCTGGATGATCTACACTGAAGAACAATGCAGCCAGAGTAAAGGGCACAGGGAAACACACTTGTCCCAGATCCTGAGTTCCTCATAACTCAAACCTCATCTCCCAGCCAGGGTTCTGCATTTCATTCACCAAGCTGCCCAGGGGCAGAGGATAAAACACTCTTAGACACAGGCTGAAAACCAGGAGAGTGGATGGGACTCTGAGCCTTTGGTAAGTGTGGCTCCTGTCCTCAGTAAACACCAAAGCTCAGGGGCAGCATAGGTGGAGGCCAAGAGAACAGAGTAGGGAGTAAGATATGCCTTGGTTTCAGTTCTGGCTGCCACTTACTAGATGTGGGCCCCTGGGTAGTTTCTAGGCTCCACTTCCTCACAGAATTGATAGTACAGCACCTATCTTATTAGGTGATAATGATTTTAAGTGTGGGGGTATCTGTACATGCTCAGAGCACAGCCTGGCATAGAGGGAACACTGTGCATGTGTTGGTTCAATAAAGAGAGTTGATGTTAGACACATGAGTCTGCTCCTCTCATGACCCAGAGGGTTATCATGGCTGAGTACTGTTATCTCCAGGTCCTAACACAGCCACATATCCATAGGGTAGGGCCTATCTTAAGCCCAGGTGCATTGTCTCCAAACATAGTTCTGCTCACTTCCACACATGGTTTTTCTGATTCTGCATCCTCCTCTTTAGGTCAAACCAGAACAGCAGGACCACAGGCTGAAACACTTTCAGGTCTACTAAAATATCACTCTGCACAAGACTAAAATGTGGATCCTGTGAGATGACCACCACAAATAGCTTCCCAGAAGTGCTGTCTGTCCCTGTATTTGAGACTGAAAGTGTGCACTCCACAGAGAAATAAACATTACTTTAAAGCAGAAGTTAACTTGTTTTATGTGGAGTACTTGTTTTATGTGGAGTCTCACTTTTCTAAATTCTGCCCAAATGCAGTGGTTCAACCTTAGCTTCTAACCCTATGTGAGACTTCTAGGATAAGATTGTAGCCTAAGGCATATATAACTCCTTCTTTCCAGACACAAGGATGATCATCAGGCCACATGTGATGGCTCACTCCTGCAATCCTAACACCCTATACATTCAATACTAGATTGGAATCTGGAGTGTTGCTCTCTAGAACAGCCTAATGACCCTATATGATACCACTGGAAGGAACTTTAATCACAGAGCTGGGAAAACTGCTTTCCCCATTCTGCTAACACTCCTTGCTCCTCCCCCTTCCCCTGCTAAGATAGCAACTCCGAGGGCACCACAGCCCAACCCATACAGCCCGTGCCCACTTCTACACTGTCACCTGGGCTACAGGCCTCCCCAAGGTGATTACATGGCATAGTGGTTGTGTCATCAGTCAACTGATATCCTGCACCTGAAGGGGCTGCACTGCCATGAGCAAAGGGGAGAAGGCTTGAGGGAGATAATAGGCTTTGCTCCTTATTTGAATCACCATGGATTCTCCCCATTTGGTAATATTGTGCAGACTTTCAAAAAGAGGTCACAGTAAATATTTTTGTGTCCTGAAACATGACATGTATGACCACAGTTTTGCTAAAAAAAAAATAATTTTCCCAAACTAAATTCATTATTACTTCTACAAACTCAGTATCATATGAAATTAGATATGTCCTTTTTATTTACCAAGGATGCTACTAGAAACAAATGTGAACATGAATTATTTTCTATGCTTAACAGTACTATACAGTTATCAGGTATTGCTATTTTCCTTAGCTGCAAATTCTGGAGTCTAACCAGGAAGGGTGAGAGGGGTCAGGTGAACTGACCTAATACCTAATAACACAGAGTAAAGCCCTGTACTTGACATAGTCTGTCCACCGACACACATGCTACACATGTGTCCAGCCAGTACATTAGCACTTCTTAAGGATAGGCAAGCCTCATCAGACATTGAGGAAAGCCACTGCAGCAAAAGAATTCTAAGTGAGCAAATGTGAGATGATCATTGAATATAGGATTCCAGGATTATATTAAGATATTATTTATATGGCAGGCAAGATTCTAAACATTTCCATATATTAACTCAATTAATTGGGTTCCTCTAATAGTATCTAAAAGACAGGTAGATGCTATGTCTACTATGTCTGTAATTTTCCACAGAGATGACAAAACACATAAAATTTAACCTTAAGCTCAAGCAGCAGGTATGTAACAGAGTCAGCCCCAAACATCCATGCTTTTCACTTCTTTGATACACTATAGCTCATCCTGAAAAATAGAGATAACAATGCATGGCCAAGGAATGGGAATGAAGGGAACAGAAGAAAACTTGCAAAAAATAGTTATAACATTAATTCGCATCCTGAGAGATGTGATAAGATATTGTCTCTACAGAATAAAATCAAACAATGTGAAAAAGAACCAATTAGAGAGTGAAGAAGAATTGGGTATAAAATGAAATGAAAACTATAGTATATGGTGAATAAAATGGATTAGAAAAAAAGAATCAAATAAATTATTTTTCCCAAAGTAAAACTATAATACAAAATTAGAAGTTATCGGTAGAAGAGGCTCAATATTTAAGTGACAGCAATTGCAGAATAATACCAATGAAAATGGGGTGAACTTCTAAAAATTTCCCAGAATGAAGAACTTGAGTTTTCCAAATACTCCAATCAATAATGAAGCAGGCCTTCATCAAGGCCATAGTACAGTAGACTGGCAGGAAGAAGAAAAGCTTCCAGAGAGAAGGAGAGAGCATATGACACCAGATTTCTCAGTAGAAAACTGGAGGCTCCAAGGCAAAGTACAAGTGTCTCCCACAACATAAGGGGAAAGTCACATCAACCCCAATAAAGCCAATTTCAGAAATGCTATGAGTCAAAAAGTTGACCTCTCATTTTCCTTCTGCTAAGCAAGAAACTAGAAAATGGAACATAACAGAAGACGAATAAGGTAGAAGAATGAACCAGAACCCCCATTCCTCATCAATTATGAAAATTAATTTAATATGGATAAATGACTTCAATGGAAAGCATGGAACCACAGCAATTCCAAAAGAAAATACAGGAAAAATTGTTAAGATATCAATGTAGGAAAATAACTTATGACCAAGACATCCAAAGGCAAATGCAGCAACAGCAAAAACAGCTAAATAGGATTTAATTAAACTCAAATGCTTCTGCACAGCAAAGGAAATAATCAAGAGAGCATATAGACAACCTACATAATGGGAAAAAATATTCAGAAACTACACATTTGAGAATGGGCTAATATTCACAATCTGCAAAGAACTCAAGCAAATCAGCAGGAGAAAAACAAACAACCCCACTATAAACTGGGCAAAGACAGAAACAAAAGATTTTCAAAAGAAAGTAAACCCATGGCAAAAATGTGTATATATATATATATATATATATATATAATGTTCCACATCACTAATCATTAGGGAAATGCAAATTAAAAGCACAATGAGGTATAACCTTACCCATTTTAGAATGGTTTTTAATAGAATAGTCCAAAAACAATAGATGCTGTCATGAATGCAGCAAGAAAAGAATGCTTATACACTGTTGTTGGGACTGCAAATTAGTACAATCTCTATGGAAAACAATATGGATATTCCCCAAAGAAAGAATTATGGATTGACCATTCAACTCAGCAATCCCACTACTGGGTATCCACCCAAAGGAAAAGAAATAATTTTGTCAAATAATATCTGTATTCCAATTGTTTATTGCAGCACAATTCACAATCATAGAGCTTAAGTAATTGAAGGAGTAAATCAGGGAACTTAAAGATGAAGTAGAAAGTATCAGTAACAGATTAGACAATGGAGAAGAAAGAATCTAAGATCTGGAGGATAAAGCTCTTGAGCTAACACAGGCAGTTAAAGAGATAGAGAAGAAGAGAGAGGAAGAAGGAGGTTTGCTCAGAGAATTATGGGACTTCACAAAGCATTCCAAGATACCAATTATAGATATTCCTGGAAGGGAAGATCTTCCCAAAGGAATTGAAGCTCAAATGCACCATATCATAAGTGCAAATTTCTCAAGTATCACCAAAGATTCCAACACACTCCCACCAGAAGGATATCGAATCCCAGCTCATCTTAACTCAAACACAGCATCTCTAAGACACATTGTCAGGAAGCTGTCCAAAGTCAAGAAAAAAAGAGAAAAAGTTGCAAGGAGTCAGGAATAAGCACCAATGGACCTACAGGGGAAGATCTATCAGGGTGATAGCAGACTTCTGAGCTGACTTTTCAAGGCAAAAGACAATGGTCAGCTAACTTTTAACCTTCTTCAACAAAACAATTCTCAACCCAGAATTCTATATCCTGATAAGCTAAGGTTTAATATTGATGGAGAAATAAAATCTTTTACTAATATGCAAACATTGATGAACTTTTCCATGATAAGACCAGCTCCACAGGAAATAACTTGACCTATTCTGGGCACTGAACATAACAATAGACCACTAGCAAAATAAACAGCCAGGAAACAAAGGTCAGAACCTAGTTTCTACAATGGCAGAAAGGATAAAACCCAACAGAGCACTTTTTAAAAATTTAATCATAGCTGTGTACATTAATGCATTCATGGGGTACAATGTGCTGGTTTTATATACAATTTGAAATACATCAAACTGGTTAACATAGCCTTCACCGCACTTTCTTAATTATTGTGTTAAGACATTTATACTCTACACTTAGTAGATTTGACATGTGCCCTTGTAAAATGCACCGCACGTGTGGTCCAAGCAATTACCCTCTCTCCTCCCATTCTCCCTCCCATCTCCTTCCCCTTCATCTTGGGCTGTAGTTGAGTTATAGCTTTCATATGGAAGTCTGGGTGGTTAGATGTTGGTTTCATAGAGCTGAGTAGATTGGATACTGTTTCTCCCATTCTTGAGATACTTTGCTAAGAATATGTTCCAGCTCTATCCATATAAGAATAAAAGAGGTAAAGCCTCACAATAAACATTCTGGTACAAATATCTTTGTTATAAAATGATTTCTGGCCTTCTGGATATATACATAGTAGAGGAATTGCAGGATCAAATCCAGGTCTATTTTTAGATCCCTAGGGGATTGCCAAACATCTTTCCAAAAGGATCATATTAGTTTGCATTCCGATCAGCAGTGCATAAGTGTTCCCTTTTTTCCACATCCATGCCAACATCTGTGGTTTTAGGATTTTGTGATGTGGGATAATCTTACTTGAATTAGATGATATCTCAAAGTGGTTTTGATTTGCATTTCTCTGATGATTAAAGATGATGAGGATTTTTTCATGTGTCTTTAGGCCGGGTGCCTGTATTCAGAGAAGTTTCTCTTCAAGGCCCTTGCCTACCCTGAGATGGGATCACTTGTTCTTTTCTTGCTAATAGTTTTGAGTTTTCTGTGGATTCTGATTATCAAACCATTGTCAGAGACATAACTGGCAAATATCTTCTCCAATTCTGAGAGCTGTATGCTTGCTTTACTATGTTCTTGGCTGTGCAGAAGCTATTCCGTTTGATCAGATACCAGTAATATAATTTTGGTCTTGCTTCAATTGCTCAGGGGGTCCTCCTCATAAAATATTCTCCCAGGCAAATTTCTTCAAGTGTTTTACCTGCACTTTCTTCTAGTATTTTTATAGTTTCATGTCTTAAGTTTAAATCTTTTATCCAGTGAGAGTCTATCTTTGTTAACGGTGAAAGGTGTGGGTCCAGTTTCAGTCTTCTATAAGTCACCAGCCAGTTCACCCAGCAGCATTTGTTAAATAGGGAGCGTTTTCCCCCACTGAATGGTTTTGATTGGCTTATTGAAAATCGAGTGATGGTAAGTAGCTGGGTTCATCTCTTGGTTCTCTATTCTGTTCCACACATCTACCTCTCTGTTTTTCTGCCAGTATTATGCTGTTTTCATCACTATTGACTTACAGTATAGTCTGAGGTTCGGTAGCATGATTCCTCCTGATTTGTTTTTATAACTGAGTAATGTCTTGGCTAACAGATATATTTTCTGATTCCATAGAAAATGTATTTTTTTTTCAAGTTCTTTAAAGTTTGACAGTGGTGCTTAAATAGGAATTGAATTAAAATTGTATATTGCTTTGGATAGTATGGGCATTTTAACAATGTTGATTCTTCGCAGCCATAAGCATGGTATGTTTTTCCATTTGTTAACATCTTCAACTATTTCTTTTCTCAGAGTTTCATAGTTCTCTTTATAGAAATATTTCACTTCCATTGCTAGGTAAACTCCCACAAATTTCATTTTCTTTGGCACTACTATAAACTGAATAGGGGCCTTGACAGTTTATTTAGCTTGACTATTGTTGATTTATATAAAATCTACAGATTTGTGAGTACTGATTTTTTTTTTATTTTATCCATTTATTCATTCATAACTGGTATTATCTTCTAAGAGATTGGACAGACAGGAAGTTAAGCTTCTGAGGAGATGCCTTATTATTTGTGTTCATGGCCCCACATTCTTTCTTTTTCTTATTTATTTATTTATTTATTTGTTTATTTATTTTATTAAATCATAGCTGTGTACATTAATATGATCATGGGGCATCATACACTAGTTTCACAGACTGGTTGACACATTTACATCACACTGGTTAACATTGCTTTCCTGGCAATTTCCCAGTTATTGTGTAAA